>PVHP010001503.1:0-97140 GCA_004024765.1 Zapus hudsonius | reverse complement strand
TTGATTTAGGGGGTCAATGAAGAAAAGGGAAAATTCGGGCAATAGGGGAGAACGAGAATTGCCGGCTCCTAGCTCACAGAGAGGCAGGGCGCCGGGTAGACCCGAGTGGGCGGCAGAGCAGCGCGGGTTAGGCGCTGTCCCACGCAGCGCGGGCCTGCCCGAACCCCGCCTCTTTGCGGCTGTCCGAGCTTCCCGGTTCCCCTTATCATCTCCATCTTTATGACGAGCCTTGTTAACAAGACCAGCGAGCTGGCCACGCACATCTATCTCCACGCGCGCGCTCAGCCGAGCAGCGGCCGGCGGGGGGACTGGGAGGCGCTAATTAATTGATTCCTTTGGACTGTAAAATACGGCCGCGTCTACACAGGACCGTGGACCCATAAACAATATCTCTGCTGGGTGTGAGCGCACTGTCTCTCAAAGAATTTTTTCTAGAGGTATGTGTCAGAGCCCTGGATTTTTAAGACTCAAGTAGGACTAATTTTCAGCCACAAGACAGCTCGCTGCTGGAAAATACCTCTGCAGCATCCTTGAGAGTAGGTTTTGTTGACAAAGCTTGGGTTACGGGATGGCTTTTCCCCAGCTTGTGTAGAGGACGAAATGGGTTTCTGCCAGGCTTCGGTTAAGGACCCGAATGAGAGCTGAGAGGCTGGGAAGCAGGCAGTTTCTGCCTCTGCTGGGAGCTGGGGCGTGGGCTGGTTCCAGAAGCTCAGGTCCAGCCTTTGTTTCTTTCAGCTGCCTAGGCTCCAGATTAAAAAATAATTTAAAAAAAATCAACAATCTTAGCTCAACCACATCATCCAGAATCAACCCCAGATCCCTATGGCTCCCCTCCTACCTGACAGCAGAGTGTTACTGTAATATACTTGCATTAGGCCTACCAGAGTGCACCTTGGGACACATGAAGTGACCTAATTAGATAATACCAAATTTATACAGGATGATTATGCACCGAACCCTACCGCAAACAGGACTTAGTGTGTTGTGTTCTAAATACTGATTCCCTGCTTCAGACCGGAGACACAGAGGGAAATAGAAGAGGTTGTATATACAATAGTGCTTGTTGACATAGACAGGGGTTTAAGAGACAAGAATGCTGGACAGAAATAGTGAATAGAAAAAACTTCAGCAGTTGGAAATTGCCAGGGCTTCCTTCTGGGCTTCTATGTATCTCTCTAACTTTGCTGCAGTCCCTGAATGCAGCCTCTTAGCTCTGATTATGATCCCTATTTTTAAAACCTACAGAGAAATGTATGAGTAAAATATATGAGTCCAAATGCATTTTAATAAATTTAAAGATATCACATATGTGATACAATTTACAGATTTCCCCATATACTGGGTAGATATGCACTTTGTATATTTATAATAATGACACAACTTTCATACTGTCAAGTAGATTATATAAATATCTGTATGCATTTTCATGCAGATTCCACATGTCTTATGGACAATATAAGTATTTGGCTAAATAGACTCAGAATTGTACACTCCCTATGTGTGATACACATGCATATACTGTTTACATATATAAATAAAATCTTATGCGTGATGAACATATATGCTATGCTTAATCTTTTCCCAGTACATCTATGCCGTAGATGAAAGTGAACAGAGAAACATTTTGTATGCCCAGGATGTACCTATACTATGGGTATTTGTACATTTCAAGCTGTTTCCATATTCAAGGCATGGCCACAACAGAGTTTGGTGCGTGTTTTGTGGAACGGTTCTCCGTGTGAATGATGTGTTTTCACAGAGTTTTTCATGAAAGGACTGCTGGTGGGTTCTATCTACACCGACCCGTCCTTGAAGTAAGTTCTTTACTCCTGATCACAGACCCTCACGGGTGAAGATGGGCCTCCAGTTCTCCAGTAAGAGCTTTGGCTTGAGGAGAAATTACACAAGGGCCAGGCCAGTCTGGTTCCAACTAGTTAAATTAAGGTCCGACTGTCTTGAGTCTTCTTGAGACCCAATTTCTTGGCTCCTGTGCATTCTAGTTGGTGGCATAGGCCTTAGGAGCCTCTGGGACAGAGCCGCCAGCGAAAGCGTGGCCCGAGGGCTGCGCGTCCCGCAGAAAAAAAGCTCTTAGGCGAAAGGTCAGGTTCGCAGTCCAGGCAGTGCCTCGGACAGACTCTGGCTGCTTTTCAAGGTCGCCAACTCTTGGGGTGAGAGATTGGGTGGCACCGGGTCTCAGACAGCGTCCACGGCTCCGGCCAGCAGGGGTCATCCCGTCCTTGGCGGGGTCCTAGCAGCCCTGGGAGGAGACCGGAGCTGCCCGCGCAGTGGCCTCTGCGCGCAGAGGATGAGCCCGGCTTCGGGCGGGCGCGCTGGGCTTCCTCTCCGAGGACCTCAGCGTGCAGCGGAGGTGGGACGGGACCGGAGTCTCCCAGCCCTGTCCACGGGGGCGGCCGGAGCACCGAGGGTCCGGGGCGGGGGGTGCGGAGGGGCCGGCACCCGCGTCATCTACCAGCGGCCACCCGCCTTTGTCTCGCGGCCTCCCCGGGTGCGGCGGCGGGGAGCAGGACGCGGGGCAGCGGCGCTCTGGGGGCGCGAGGCCGGGACCCGCGCGGGTGCGTGGGTCTCCGCGCTCCGCGGAAGATCTACGACCCGGCCGATCCCCGCTGCCGCATTACACCAGAACCTTCCGCGCCCGGAGACGCCAGGAGCCTGGAAACCTGTTCCCGCTCTCCGATTCCCCAGCGAGGCCGGACGGGGCTCGGGCCCGACCGGAACCCAAGGTCTCTCGGGTTTGCAGTGCGAAAGGATCCCGGCTGGCAGTTCTCGCTCCGCCGGGGCGCAGAGCCATCGATCGCGCCGGGCTTCCGGCTGCATTAAGCATCCACTGAACCCCGCGGCCGGACGAGCCCATCTCCGGCCCACTCCTTCCATTGTGGCTTGAAACACCCGGCTTGGCTTCGGCTGTGACCAGACAAGTCCAATACAGAATTCATTCCGACGATTTAGGCTTTCATATGTATACAACGGAATGACTTTTCTACCTTGCTTCTCTGCACAATTCACCGATTTTTCTCTCTTCATGACCCAGCCAGTAGGGGAAATTATACTTTGGGACTTAATAGTTACAACATCGACTCTGAATATTTGGGCTCTGCTTCCAACCTCGACTTCCTGTAGACCCGTAGGATTGCTTTACAGGCCTGAGAAGGGCTGCCATGTTTTTCCTTCCTAATTTCCTCCGTTATTGAATCTGGAAGCCTGCATAGATAGCATTCAACAAAATACTCTATCAGATTGGGAGTGTCTGGGAATATATCAAGAAAATAAAGGCTAGTTATTACTCATGGTGTCCCTAAATTCTCTTTCTAAAGCCAGAAAATTTCCACTATTGACCTTTCTTGTGTAGACACGTCTTAAGAAGTAGGTAGTCTTTGCCTGTGTTCTCTGGGATCCAGACCTCCTCCACTTCACTGAGATCCTGTAACAGCCACCAGGCCCTCCCTCAGCTCATAGTCCCCAGAAGCTGGCCACCCCCAGCCTCTTCTGCACCTTGAGGGAGAGATTTTATGTAAACACAGCAAGGTTGAAGTCTCCTTCCTGCCTGCACCCCTGTTCTACGAGGCAGTTGGGAGTTAGGGTTAAGGGAGAATGGGACTTGGTCTGAGTTTTCTAGTCTCTCTAGTTGCAAATATGGAACTGGGAGGGAGACAGATTTCAAGGCAGGAGGTGTGGCTCTGAGGTCTGCTCAGTGGGGTCTCCGGTACTCCTGCCCTGGCCTGGAAGGCTAACTCCCAAGACTGGACGAATAAAAAGAGTAACAGTGAGGGCAAGAAGCAGGCACAAACTTAGAAGCCCAGGGAATGCACTTCCTCTAGGAAGAAGGGCTTCCAAGCGGAGGGAGCCGTTGGAACTGCCAAAGCTCTGGAGCACAATCCTTCCCACTGGGCTGGGAGTCTGGGCCTTTCTCTGGCAAGGCCTTGAGAGGGTTGCTGGCTTCAAGGGGTGGAGACTATTTCACCAGATCCAGGGGTTCTTTAGTCCCCTGCCCAGTCATCTCAAAATGAGCAAAATGTCCTCTCAGAATGGAACCCCTGAATCAGAACCACAGGGTTTCAGCTCTGGGCCCACCAATCCTCACTTCATAGCAGTCCCCTCCAGCCATCCCCTTATCCCAGTCTGCAAAGCTTCTTTTCTGTAGCTGTATTCCACCTCCCCAGGGCTGTCCACATTATTTTTTACAGCCCCATGACTCCTCAGAGCTCCCTCTCCTCCCTGCAGTCTAACCCCCCCCCCAGTTTTACCTCTTGCCAGTAATTGCTTGGGACTAGAGATGACAGCCATCAACAGATCTTGGTTGGTTATATATTTTTGTTGCCTCTGCAACCATTCTCCCTTTATTATTATACATTTATTATTTTTCTTATTTACCTGAGCTGGAGAAAATAAAGTGGGGAACACATAAAGGAGCTGGTGTTTCCATTCTTTCTGGACTGAGGAGACTATATGTGAGGGCCCAGTTTTAAGAATTGTTCTCAAAAAAATCACATTGTCATACATCCATGTTTTAATTATTAATATTAATATGATGAAGCAACTCTGTACAAGGACTATATAAAGGGAAAACGTGCTAAAGACAGATGCTTGGATAGGAGGGCACATTACAGAGAGCTGGGAGGGGAAGGTGACTACCCACAGGGACTACAGTAGGTACCAGCGACAGACACAGAACAGAACACAGATTGACAGAGAAGCTCACAGAAGTCAAGTTTAAAGCAAAGGAAAGAGAATATTGCATATATTTTCCCCCTCCTTTTGGAGTGTTCTCATCTCTCCTTTATTAGGTCGTGGGAGTCAAGCCAGTGGTGGAGCTTGAATCCAGCACCCTAAAATCCAGCCTGCCAAGTCGCTGGACAGACTGCATGAGAGAGAAGGGGTATAGGCTTGGGGTGGCTACTGTTTCATTCCCATTGCCAGCTCACAGGATACTGTGTGGACAATTGGAGAGGAGGCGCTCTCCAGCAACTTGTACATGGATGAAACAAGTGTAGTGGGTAAAGAGTTGGTCGGGTATCAGGTGCCCAGTGGAGGATCAAGGCATGTGACTGTCATCTCTTTACTATGGCCACATGAAGAAGCTGCCTGCTTGCAAGTATGGTAGGGAGAGGGTGTGGGCCCAACTGTTTGCCAGGCTCAGCTGCGTGTGTACAGTTTTCCTGTGCCACCGCATACCCCTGTAAAGAAACTTGAAGCCTTGTGACATTGGGAGAATCTAGTGTTCTGTAAATTGCCCTTGGAGGGTGGGATGACTCTTCCTATGCAACAGTTCCAAACTGTCCTAGCCACACTTAACTCCTGCAGGTCTCCTGCTTCACAACAATTATACTTTCTCAGGAGTGGGGCAGCCAATAGGTTGGCGGACTCTTGGGGAAAGGAATAAAGATGGGGCACAGGAAGGCTGGCAGGCTCTCAACTACTGCTCCTCTCTCCAGAGCCAGCAAGTCTAGCCCCCATCTACAGGTTTGGAGCTGGGCTGAAAGGTCTATGAATAAAGGCCTCCTGCTTGGAGTAGCTACTCTTTGGCCTCCAACTGGACCTAGTAAAGTGTCCCTCCTCCGCTTGGGCCCTTGGACTCTGTTGCTCTCTGGCTGGGGAGGCGGAGGCAGCCTGTCCAGAGACAAAGGGTGATGTTGGGGGGCGGGTAGGGAAAAGAGAGAAAAGAGTTGGGTGAGGAACTGCAGCTCCCCCCACTTCTTTATTGTCATCAGCCTGGGAAACGGGCTAGCAGGGCCTCTGCAGCCCATAGCCCCTTTAAGGGCAGATTCTCCTCCCGCCTCATAAATTACACTGGTCCAGCCTCCGGCCATGACCGTGAACGCCAGCAGGGAAGGGAGAATCAGCAGCCCTGCTGTTGTAGATGCCGGAAACTCTCCCCACCAATCAATGCAGAGCTCCCCAGTCCCTTCCACCTCCTCTTGGGCTTCCCAGAGGGACAGGTGGGGGTCCTTGGGGTAGTTACAGAACTTGTGCCAATGTGGGTTGTATTCTCAATTCCCCACTTGCTGCTTCCACTCAGCAGCTGCATAAGGGATGGGAAGAGTGGCTAGCACACCTATGAGTCTATGTTTGCCCTGCCTGGGAAGGGCAGGGGTCTCAGAGAAGGCTGAGGACTAGGAGACTTTTTGGCAACCTGTCCTAGAGGGAACAGAAGGCTGGTGATCTCCTTCTCCATAGCCTAGTCTTGCCAAACAAATGTTTCAACCCACTTGATGTCCAGTCCTGAAGGACTCAGGTCCTGGTGGATTCTGGGCCTTGCTGATCATTCTTCTCTCTCAAACCATCCTCCCTCCTTGGTTCCTCACTCCCTCTGGCCCAGCCAGAGCTAATTTGACCCCCACTCCGCTCACACTCATGCTCTGACTCCCAACCTTCCCAAACCCCATCAACGGTGAGTTTGGGCACCTTAGTTCCACTGTCCTGATTCATGTCTACTCCTTTGTGTAAAGAGACTTAAGACCACCGAAGGGAAGTGGAGGAAGGTTGTGTCTGGGCCGCTGCTTCTCCAGATACTCAGCGGGAGGCGCAGCGCCCCAGTCCCGCCTCAAATAAATCAGCCCCTTGGCAGTGTTCTAGCCTTCCCTGGCCCTTGCTACACCAGCGACTTGTGGTATCTCTGACTAGGGTTCTTCCCTTCTCTCGTGGACCTGGCAGGGCCTGCCTGCTGGGGGTGTGTGTGGGAGGGAACCACGAACAAAACAGACAAGATGTCCAGGGAGGGCCTGCCAGAGACTCCTGGCGTTGTAAGCGGGGACTGTGTCCTAGGCGGCGCCCCCTCTTGCTCTTCACCAAGACAGGCTCAGTCTGGGGCTAGTACCCGCGTCCTGCCCCCTAAAAGAAGGAAAGAGCTTGTTCTCTCAGCAGAAGTCTTTTCTTTTTCATTCTCCGGTTCTGAAACCAGATCTTGACCTGCTGATCACTAAGATTCAAGCGGTCCGAGAGTTCCCTCCGGCGTTGGCGTGTGATGAACTCGTTGACCAGAAACTCTCCTTCCAGCTCAGCCAGCTGCAACTTCGAATAGGGCTTACGCTTCTTTCTGGAGCGGCTGTGGATCGGGTACCAGGGCGCGCCTGGATAGACATGAACCGCACGGTTGGCCAGGGGATATGCGGCTGACTAGCCCAGTGAGCTGGGCCCTTTCCCAGACCCTTTCACCTTGGCCCCACACTAGACCCACACCATTCACCTCCCTTCTGGCCTTCTGGCACCCTAAGAGTCTTCTCTACCAGAACCCACATCCCCACATTTTCTCCCCACCTCACCAGTCTTTTTCTCTGTGACCCCTTGACCGTGCTCCTTCAACCCTTCCTCCTGCTGGAATAGCGCAAGTCTTCTAGGGTCCTATTTCCACTCTTCCAAAACCTCTATTCCATTTTCCTCCCTGTTTTTTTCCTGGCTTGGTCTTCCCACATCCTGCAGGACTGGATCCCCATTAGTGAGAATAGAGTGGGCAAGTGGTGAAGAGTTAACCACGTCGCGGTGCTTCCTACGACTCGTAGGTAATGGGGGCCTATGAGAAGAAGAGGCGCCTGGGAAAACTGGGACCAAGGTCTTCTTCCCCACCTCCTTCCCCAGAGGCTAGGGAAATTCCGGGTCGGGATCCCCAGTCTTGCACGCTCCCTGCCCCCTCTAGCCGCTGGGAATGAAAAAGGAAATCTCTCCAGTTCTTTTATGGGGATATTTACATGTTTATAGGGCTCCCCCCCCCGCACTTCTTTTTAAAAGTACTTGCTCACTACACATTCAGTCACCCCAGGCAGCCCTAGCTCAGTCCAACCCGGCCAGCCCTGGCACGACGTCCTGCCCCAATGGGCAGTACGAGTGGGCTGGGGTCCTTACCGCTGGCTGAGAGCCCACCGCCTGGGTTCAACGGCGACACCAAGGGTCCAGGGTCGCCCGTGCCCGCGCCCTTGTTGCCCTCGTTGAGTAGGGAGGAACTGGAGTCGGATTCCAAGGACTGGCACGAGGGTGGGTCGTGCGGGGGTCCCGTGCCGCCGTCGCCACCGCCGCCGCCCGCCGCGTAGTCGTACTTGAAGCCGAGGGCGGGCGGCCCCGACGGCTCCAGCTGGAGCAGCGCCGCCCCGGGCCCGGCTCCCGGCTCGCGCCCGCGCTCCTCGCGCTTCAGGCCCCCGCCGCCGCCCTCGGCGCAAGGCTCGCGGTAGTAACCCTTGCTCTCCTCCACGCGCGCCAGCTCGCACGTGCGCCCGAAAGGCGGGTTGAGGGACACCGGGCTGCCGAGGTAAGGCTGCGGGTAGCCATTGCACGGCTCAGCCGACGGCCAGGGCAGCGAGCACACGTTGTCGCGACGTGGATAGGACAGCGAAGGCAGCCCGGGGAGTTGCGCCCCGGACGCGCGAAAGTTGGGGAAGTAGAAGGTGTCTCCCGTGTGGATGTTCACCAGCGGCCCCACAAACCCAGGATTCAGGAGATTATGCTCGCCCATTTCCGCGGGGCCCGACCGGCAGCTTCTACTTTATTGCTATCTGACATTAAACATAGTTAAACCTGCACCAGCCACCCATTGGCCGCCCTGCTCACGTGGGCGCCGCCGCCAGGGGGAGGGGTGGGGACAGCCGACCCCCCCACCCCGCACCAACTCCAACTTCCCCCTTCCCCAAGCCCCGGTGGGGGTGGGGGAATGAAAGCCAGGGGCAGATTTATTCGCTGGGTTCTAGTTTAAGGGAAAAAAAAAAAACATAAAACCCAGCGCAGACAGTGAAGCCATCGTCCAACGCGGGGCAAGGGGGGGGGAAGCCACACCAAAAATATCGGCACATACATACCCCTGCACCCTGCACCCCCACCCCAGATGTATTATCTTATCACCAACAGCTGGCCGAGTACAGCCCGTACCTCTTTAATTAGCTTCTTTATTAACTAAAACCATTGGAATTTACAATATCTCCCCAATAAATTACTATTAGATATTGTGTCATATAAAGTTTACTGGCTGTTTAAGGAGACGGATGAGCCCTTTGGCTCGGGGTTTATTTACAGTAGAGGCGAAGTGGGGTAAGGACAGGTTTCCCTGAAGCTATCTCTCTTAGCCTTGCTGCTCCAGCGTTATTCTTCATCGTCTGTTCTTGGGAATTTGAGGAGATGTTTGGGGTCCTTTCACCGAAGGAAGGCTTGGGGAGAATTGATAATGCCGGTTCCTCTGCCAACACCCACCCCAGCCCAGAGCCTAGCCAGCTTCACACCTTCACTCACCAGTGGAGGAAGGATGCGGAAAACACAGGCGGTGGAAACCGCAAAAGGAGGCACCCAAATCGGTATGGACCAGCTGCTTGCTCAAAAAATTCTGGGGTGGCTTGAATTATTTCACTGTGACATCTAGGGGACTAAGGAGCTTCTGGGGGTCTCCCATCTTTGTGACAGGAGAGTGTGGGTCCCCAGTAGGACTTGGCCAACTTGAAAGGTGGCATATTCGTAGAGCAAAGGAAACATCCACTCCTCCAACCCTAGAGCAGGGACCATCACAGAGCTGCGCAGAGGCCAGCAATGGGTTGCCTCCAGAGAATGAGGAAAGGCCAGTGGATCTTGGGGGTTTAAACTATCTGTGATGCAAATCTCAGACGCTCCTTCCAGGGAAGTCCGAGAACCCAGCACTGGCCAATGGAATAGTCGTCAGCATCTGTAAACCCACGTCCCGATCCCAACTAGTGCGCAGAACAAGTACCCCTCAAAGCAGATGTAGTAGAGCGCGCACCATTATTTCTAGGTGATTATTTTCAACTTCCACCCGAGGCAGAGGCACCGTCTTAAGTTGTATAAGGTCAGATAAATAGTCGCACAACGTGTACATTTCAAAACACACGAGCATTTTTATAGAACATTGAAAAGAATAAGAAAGAAACCCATGTAGGTTAAAGTCAAATATCTGAGAATTAGCCGAAGCTACAAAAGCAGAGCGAACCGCAGAAGAGTCTCATCTCTCTTTTCTTTCTCCCGCCCCTCTCTCCTCTGCAGGACACGGCAGAGAGAAACACAGATTCTTTGAATTCCACGGCTCCCGGAGCGATTTCATATCCCAAACCATAGCTGTTCATTCCGACAGAAATGTGTCCCCGCGGGCGCCGCCCAGCCCCGCGCGGCTCGCGGCCCGCAGCCTGGCGCCCGCCCCTCACCCCGCTTGGCCGGTTCTGCTTCCCCGCCCCGGCCTGCCAGGCTACCCGCCCAGCCCCTCCCGTCCCCAGGAGCCCGCCCAGCGCCAGGTCCACGGCCCGAACCTCCTAGGTGGACACGGTGGGATGCTAGCCCCCGTGGTCAACCTCCACTCGGAGCGGGGAGAACTGGGGACACCAAGGAAGCCCAACCTCGGCTTAATTGATGAAGGGGTTGCAACGCCGCAGAGAGGAGTATCCATCCCTCAGCTGCAAATCTCCTGTCACAGCAGCTCCGACATCTCTTTTATTTCCCCTTTTCTCATGATGCATTAATGAGCGCAAGTGAAAAATCTAGTTTTTAATTTTTTATTTGGGGGTTATTTTGGCCATAAAGAAGAGCAGGGGAATAATAGAATGTAATATGTAATATAACTGATCTCGATCGGAACACTGCGCTGGCAGCGAGGTCTACGCCCAGGCTCTCCAGGCCTCGGCGCTCAGCCGCTATTGTTGGTTGGTTGGGAGGGATGGCTTAGCCGGTTTCCCCAATAATCATAAGCCTTTGTGAAGCGCAGCTCCCTCAACTCTCTTTCCCCTTTTGGGATGCTGCTTATGTTCCAGAAAAGGGACCCCAGGAATAAGGTCTTCGCTTCTGCGCATTTGTCCCTGGCTTGAAATTTTCAGGCCGGGAGCCTTCCTCGCTGTCCTTCTGGGTCACAGCGCCGAGCACGGATCGGAGCCTGGCCACAGGGCGGCAGATGCAACGCCAGGGAAATGAGAATGGGGTGAGGGGTTCCTTTCTTCCTCCAGACATGCATTTCTCCCTGTCGGATTTGGCTCCATCAAAACCATTTTCACCAGGTTTCAGACTTGGCACAGACCCATGCACAAAGACCTCTTCCTTTGGTGCAAATGATAGTAATTTCTCCTAGGAAGAGCTATCCAGGTCCAAGAGAAAAATTGGAATCCCCAGGACCCTGCTCCCCAAGGCCCACAAGGGATTTTCAGGACCCTACTGATGACCCAGGCAAACTAGGCATCCAGTTTCCCATCTACCTCTGAGTAATCCTGCCAGGCACCCCTTATAGACCTGGGCTCAAACAAAAAACGCCACTCCCAGCCTGGATACCCAGGGCCAGCGGGAGGCTAGGGTGCGAAGCATCAAATCTATACATCCGGATCAAGAGCTGCTACCATGAGCTGGTTAAGGCTGGGTGAGGAAATGAGGAACTCCACTGCCCAAAGCACTGGGCAGCTTCATTTTGCCTGGTTTAATCTGCCAGCACTCTGCTGCCCACAAGCAAATCTCCTTGGTCAACAGTGGAACCACTGGGGCTTTGAAAGTCTCTGCATGTTTATCAAATCACAAGGCCAGAAAGGGTGGCTTGTCAGTTAGGCCACTGGTTCCTAATGCAGCTGGCCAGGCACAACCATGGTCTGGTCATTAACTCAGAGGTTAATTAAAGCTGAATGCAAAGATACAGTTCAAGGTTTTCTTTGAAGACCCCAGGCAACCCACCTCCTTCAGAATCACGCACCAGAGGGATACCTCTCTATCTTTCCATCTCTCCCACTCCTTGGTCTATACCTCCATCCCTCCCTCAGTCTCGGTCCCCACCACTTGGTGCCCACAGGAGTTAACTACAAAATCTCCGCTGGTTCTAGTGGCCTGGGTAAAGCCACTGCGGGAGGCATGGGCGGTGGGGAAGGGTCTTAGGCAGGTTGCTCAGACTCTCTTGCTAACCTAAGGCCAGGAAACAGTTGGTACTGGATGGCCTCCTCTTTGGTGGGCTCAGAGGCCACAGAGAACCAGTTCAAGGTCACTGTCTAGTTTGCAGATTGTAATTCTGCCTGCGTATGCAAATAAGGCAGGGCCTGGGGTATAGGCGGTAGCTGTGGTGGGAAAGGGAAGAAGTAACAGCTTGGGAGCGCCTGTCCCCCCTCCACCTTGGTCTTCTCTATCTGGTAGTGTTAGAGCAGTTTGGGCTTGTGACAGACCTTTATGGGGCTCATAGTAGGCTAACAAGAAGAGATAGGGAGCTCTGTCTCCTGATTGATCACTCCACTGGCTCCCCCAATGACTGGAGCCCACCTAGCTCCCTCTATTTTGGCAAGTACCTAGATCCCAAGGATCAAATTGGGCAATCTCATCCCCAGTGTTGCTTTCTAGGGATCTGCAGCTAGGATGTGGGATTTGAAAGAATATTGGGAGTCCAGGCAGGATTTTAGGCTCAGACTCCTCTGAACTCCCTTCCACTGAAAGATCCCAATCCAATTTCCACTCAGAAAATTTGGAGGGGTTAGAAGCCCCCAGGCATGAACATCTTGGGGGACTAGCTCTTCACACTCCCCACTCAACAGCGACACAGGAGGCATCTTTCCTTCAGTGGCATGCTAATAGTTAAATAGAACCGCTGCTCTGACATTTTCCCCCTCCACCAGCAGAGGATCTCCTCGCCTAGTGAATTACTGAGTGTCAGGCAAGGTGTGGGGACCAAGTTAAAAAAAAAAAAAGGCTCATAATCGCCACACCCACAGCCAGCTGCCTGCAACCCAAAGAGAGTCCTAGGTCTGGCCTCCACGGACTTCAGAGCTGGGTTGAAAGAGGGTGTGGGCACTGTTCTGGGGTAGTATTTCCTTGGCTTGGCCCTCTGGATCTGATAGTGTCCACTGGCTAAGGTCCAATTTTGGAGAATACTTGAGGTTTGCTAGAAACAGGTACCCAGCTGTTTCCAAACTCAGTGTCCCACTCCTGGGCAAGGGGTACATTTTAGGGCTAGGATAACCGATGCAGGAGGCTGTTGAGGGTGGGAAGTGCTGGCAGCACCGAGGCTGGCTATGCTGAGAAGGGTGGGAGTGGTCCACTTACCTTTGGCGACTGAGGAGGCTCAGAAGAGTGAAATGTGGGGGTTCTCAGCTTCTAGAAACCTTCTGGATCCCCCTCACCCAAGGCCACCCTGCAGGCCCAGCCAAGGTATCCGTGGGGCGGGGCGGGAGAGGCGGAGGGAGCGGCCAGAGGCAGGCTTGTGTTCGAGAGCTGAGTTACCATCGCATCTCTGGAGAGGCCGCCTTTTATGGGCGTTATTAGCGCCCCTGTCTAGACTGGAGACGACACCTCCTCTGTGTGTAAACAGAGGCGGAGGGCTCTGGCGGGAAGGGGGGTGATGGCGCGTCTAGGGGGGCAGTGGCCCTCCCCTTCTCTGGCCACCGGAAGATCAAGGCCTTTTCTACCCTCCCCCTTTCCTTGTGCTCCAGTGATGTCAAGGTCAGAAAGACCTAGTCACGGTCAAGGCTAAAAGAGGAAGAGCCTGGTTGGTTGTGAAAAGGCTCTTGCCCCCTCCTCCTCCTCCTCCCAGAAGCCCCTCGCTCCCCAGGGCCCCTCAACCCTCCACCACTGAAGGTCTACCACATCTGCGCTTGGAGTTTTCTTGAGGGTCGGCTCTGATACCAAGCAAAGACTCTGGGCAGGTCTTGGAGTGGGGGATTTTCATTTGAACAGGATGGGTCCACAGAGGGGGCTGCTGCAGGGATCCCAGCTCCAATAGGAAGGTCTTTTACTGAGATGGCGGTGCCTTCCATCTACTTGGCCTGTTACCCCCGCCTCATCCCCACTGCTGACCCAGCCCGCCAGTGGACCAAACTCAGTAGAAGATGGTGTCTGAAGCAGGGATCTGCCGAGATTGCTGGCCTTGTTTCCTCAGGTGGGTTCCTGGCTGTGGGACTACTGGCTGGAAGGCCTATCTATCCTTCTCGCCCTGGCTCTGAAGCTAATTCAGGTGGGGAAGATTTCTTCTACAAACTCAGAAAAAGATCTTGCTAACCCCTCTCTAGCAGCCTGAGAAAGTGACCCCTGAAGGATGAATCCTGTGAGACCCCTTCTAGACACCTCAGCCTTGGCCTTGAGAAGTTGGAGAGGCTGGGAGTACCATCAGATTAATGAGGAGGTTAGATAACAGGGACCTAGACCTCTGTTTCCAAGGGGAAGCTCTGTGTTCACAACCCTTCAGAACCCTCACCCCTTGTGCCCTCATATTTGCCTTCGCAAGCAGTCTTACTCCATCCAAACACTAGGAGACTGGCCTTGAAGAGGAAGCTTTTTTATAGGTGTAAATAAAAAGAAAATACACTCTACACAATACTAACAATGCTAACAATACTCTTATACACTCACATACATGCAGGCAAGACATTCTTCACTGCTCAAAATCTACATGCACACATGCATGTACATATGGGTATTGTGTACACACACACACACACACACACACACACACACACACCTTCACAGGAATCTCACAGCATCCCCAAAGGCAGGAAGGAAAGGGCTAAGAACACAATCAAAAATACTATGGTTTCCAACTTTGCCTCTCTAACACACATATTGACACACACCCATACAGTGTGTTTACTCTAATGGAAAATACATCTACAAAATTAATCCAGGCATGATAACCCTTAAACATCAATGCTGTGTATTTAACTGTGTGTTTGAGACTTCTTTGTAACCATCCTGGCACACAGAGCTCAAAGGCACTCAGGAGCTACAACCCTTGTTCACCTTACCCTTGCTCCAGTGTGTTCCATGGTTTCCTCTTCTCTTTTCCATCCACTTCTGGGGTCTTAGGGTGGGTTTTCGTTGAGAAGAGGTCTGGTTATTTTGCCCATTTGGGCTCTGAACTCCTGGGCTCAAGCAATCCTCCTGCCTCAGCCTCTTAGGAGCTATATGCACACCATCTCACAGGCTAAGACTTGCCCATTCGATTGAGTGTGGGTTTGTGTGCAGAAATGATGGCTCACTCAGTGAACTCTAAACTTCTCTTTACCCATGAGTCCCCAACTACTACTGTGTCTCTAGCTATGTTACGGAAGTACCACAAAAGGTAAAGAGGCCCAAGGAGCCCCGGGTTTCTTCTCCACTTAGTTCCTTTCTCTAACACACACACACACACACACACACACACACACACACACACATTTAATTTCCAATTCTCTCTCTCTCTCAGGAGAGATCTACAAGTTTTTGGAGAGGTTGGGTGGGTGAGTGGGTGGGTGGGAGAAAGGTGAGATAAAATCAAGAATGAATTTTCTTCCTGGGAGATTCACTTACTTCCTCAAATTTCCTTTGTCCAAGTGTCTGGTTCTTGGTAGTCAGCTTAGAATGGACAGGAGAAGAGGACCAGTGATCACTACAGTAGCTGAGCCTCTAAAAAGGCTGAATTTTACAGGCTTTTTGTCCCAAAGACTCCAGGTTTTAGCCCCAGAATTATTTAAATGAAAACGTAAAAACTTCACCCCCGTCAGGCAAAGCGAGACCTGGAGTACTCTGATTTCCAACCTGACGCCTCCAGTCTTTCTGTGTCTCCAGAGAGGAGAAATATTATATATAAATAAAAATTGCTGCAGTAAAGATTTAATCTGAGATAACATTGTTTTAGGCTATATTGCTTTTTAAAAGTCTCTTAACCTGACAACTTAACGATCTCATTAACTCCACTAGATAGGAAGATAGGCACAGACGCGACAGGGAAAACAAATTACTGGCAGCATCTACACAGGCTCCCGATCGCCTAGAAGATGGGGTTCTCAGGATTGCTAGAGAGTAGAAGGGGGCTGACTTTATAAACTGGGGGCTCAAGGGGTCCTGGCCTTCACAACTCTCTGTATAGGTTGATGAGACAAAGAAGAATGCAGGGAAGGAAAGCTGCCCCAGGCAGGCTGGGCAACCCCAACCCTAGCACCAAGCAGCTGCAGGAGTTTGGGAACCTCTGGGGGCAGTGGGACCCCAGGAACTTAGGGTTAGCTTCCTTCCACCTCTGCTACCAGCACTCCTCTCCCATTACTAGGGACCAAATTCTGGGCTTTGCAATTACCAGATAAGCACTCTATCTATCTCCCAGCTACAAATTGGCTAAAAATATATTTTACTCACTCATGTACTTTCAGGCCTCTTCAATAGTAGAGATCACATCTTTCCTTCATCCAACACTTAAGTTGGGTGTTAGGATGGGAAAATTTCTCTATTGAGATCGCATAGACAACCCAGATAGCTCAAAAACTTTAGTGGAGTAAAACATAGGTTGGGGAACCACCCAGCTAAGGATGATGTCTATAGTCTTTCCTTGCTCAGCCAGGCTGAATCAGGGCATTATTGTCTGCCCTAAAGAGCCAGTGCACAGAGGGGCTTTAGAAGGAATCTGAACAATAAAATCAAGGCAAAAAAAAGATATTTTATTTTAAAAACAGGTTTGTGGGTTTTTTCTTTTTGCATTCAGTACATTGTCATTCAGACATCACAATACTATATACAGATACACAACATTAAAAAAGAGCCTATTTCGGATGGACATTTCAAAAGAACACTGTTTTATAATGCGCCAGTGGGAAGGAGGAGGCCAAGGGGACCCCACAGCACCAGGTAGGCTTTTGAGGAGGGGGAAATTAGGCAGAGTCTACATTTAGCTGGTTTGTGTGAGGTCTCTCTGTTGAGCTATCACATTGATGAAGGCATGACTGAACAGGGACTCTGCTGAGGGACCCACTCTTTATCCCTTGGAAGAGAAACTCATCTTTATTAAAGTTCTGATTCTGAGCCTGGCCTAGTTCCCAACCTTACCACAGAGAGAAAGAGAGAGGAGAAGGAGCCCCACTTAGCATTGTGGCTAGAGTTTCTGTCTTCCTAGGATTTCCACAGGACTGAGCATAGAGCAGGGGAGGCGGTTGGGTCAAAGGCACCTCCCAGGAAATTGTTTCTGGATAGGGGTGGGCTAGAGGCTGCACCAACTTTGGCTTTTGTTGAAACAGGAAAGAAAGAAACCCAACAAACTCCGAGCATCATCTGTATTCCAATTTCACTGCCAGGCCCTTAAGAATCATCATTAATATTAACATGACTTTAAAAATATGCACAGAAAATCCTAACTCGGAAATCTTGTCTATGGAGTGTGGGAAGGATGGGGGGAATGGAGGGGCACTGGAAAAAAATTATGAGCTCTTCAAATCCTGTGCTCAAGCCCCTCTGAAGCAGAGTCTTCTGTAATCCTAGGCATAGGATGAGCAAGAAATGAGTCATTTGGAATGCCCTACTCTGCTTTGGATGGAATGATTGGGGTCTCTGGTGAGGAAAGCCATGAGGGTCACTGGTAGGAGAAGCTGGCAATCTTCCTTGGGCAACCCACCCAGACCCACTTCCAGAGCACTGACGCTGGGGGGGGGGTGCAGTGGGGGTTGGGATTGGGAGTAGGATGGGGAGTAGGGTAAGGCTGAGCACAGCCTCGAGACAGCCTCCAGGCTCGCTCTCCCTCTTTCTTGTTAAGATTAAATACTGGTCTGCACCCGTGCGGTGTCCTTCCAAGGGTTCGGTTATGATACAAAGCGGTGACATAAATAGATGGGGCGTGTGTCCTGGTGGGTGGTCAGGTGGAGTGGAGATGAGGCGCTTTCGATTTGCTGACCACCTTCTTCTCTTTCACCCGCCGGTTCTGGAACCAAATGGTGACCTGGCGCTCCGAGAGGTTCGTGGTGGCTGAGATGCGCCGGCGCTTCTCTTTGGTGATGAACTTGCTGGCTGCATACTCTTTCTCCAGCTCCTTCAGCTGCACCTTAGTGTAGGGCACACGTTTCTTGCGCCCACGACGGTAGCTGCTCACTTCTGGCTGTAGGGGAACCACGTCTGGGGGGGAGAGAGAAGGTAGATAGGAGGAAGTGAGCCTGGGGTTATCACACCCGCTGCTGCTAGGCTGCCTGCCTATGCACAGTTTGGACAGGGTCTTAACTAGACTGGTACATTGTTCTACCTGATAAAGTTCCCTAATCCTTTCCACATCTGTTATTAGCAAGGCCAAGAACACAGTGGGGCTGCCTGCTGGGATACCAGCCTCAGGTATAAACTTTAGGGGAAGGGGCTCCAGAACTTAAGTAATCAAGAGAATATTTCAATGCAATGTTTATAAAATAAAAATGAATGCAAAATCCAAGATAAACAAAATGTTACTTAAAACTAAACACAGGATTAGTATTATTGATTTTTTCCCTTTTGCCTAAGTCTCCAGTATGGCTCTGCACACTATTGGAAATCTTAGATCCTTAGAGCAGATCCTCCAAATTCCACTACTCCAGGCCTGCTATGCCTGCAGGAGAGCGGTGTTCATTAAAAAAAGAAAAATCTCTTTGTTCCAGTTAGTTCATCTGAGTGCCTATCACCCTGCATTCTCTGATAATGCGTCTCATGGTCAGAGGAATGATTTCCCTTGTATGGTCGAGGAGAGCACGGCTTCAGTGAGCACCCACCATCAAGCGGATCCTCAGCCTCTTGGGCACTGGCCCTGCACTAGGGATCAGAGGAGGCACAACCTGCTTGGGGATCAATCCCCTTGGAATTGGGGCCCAGAGTTGTGAGCCATCTACCACTACTCAAGAAGTCTTGCCTCTGTGCAGAGAATCTGGTCCCTGTAAGCATGGACGTCATGCCCAGGTCCCACAAAAAGAAAAAAAAAATTCTGTCCTTTCTAATCTCCCAAGGCTTTACACATCCTAAGCACCCTAAGCCCTGACCTGGTCACCTTCAGTCTGATTTTTTTCAGGCTTGAGGGGAGCACCTCACAAGAACTTCAAACAATATATGTCACCCATATTTCTGTCTTCCTCATCCCTGACAGTAAAAGGTGACAGTGAGAGGACTAGGGAGGTTATCTGAATAATTCCGTCCTCAGTTTCATATGTAATTGTTGGGCTTCATGAAGTAGCTCTTAGTGGGGATGAATCTGAGGATTTATCTTCATCCCTACTGTCCTTTGGAACTGTGAGCCCATCTCTCCAGCTGTTTCTTTACACTCTACACACACCTCAGTCACATCATTCCCAATGGGTTTAGCCCTCTCTCAGGGACTCCTAGCTGTCTCTACAGGAAGGGGAAGAGAAGAGGTCACAGTCAATGCAGGGAGGAAATAAAGAGCCCAGGAAGAAAACGGGAGAGGGGTTCCAGTGGCTTGCTTTGGCTACCTCCATGGTGATAATTTCTCAGGAAAATTGTCCAATTTGTCATTTTTCTCTGCCTCTGTGTAAATAAACCAAAATTTTTAATCTGAAAAACAAAACAACTTCATTTTAGCAAATAAAATCTGTCAACCTAAAATAGATTTTTAAGTACGAGATAAGTTTTTAAAGATCGCACTCTTTAACTTGTTTTGCCCCTATAGAGGTAACCATGGTTTGGGAAATTAATGATTGTAAGACAAGGAAAAAAAAAAACAGAGCAGGATAAGTAGTAATACAATGAGGGGTTTTATTTGTTTGTTTGTTTGTTTATCTTTAAATCCCCAGAGCACTTCTTCAGGCTTATTTTATTAAACCTGTTTTACAAAATCAGAAACCAGAGGCTTAGAGTGGGTGAAATAGCTTAAAGGACAGTACTAGATTTTGAGTCCAGACTTTTCTGACTTTTCGGATAAGCACATGATGCATTTTAAAATAGAAATGGGCCACCTAATATAACCATCTTTAAAACAGCTCTGTTTTGCTGGAAGGCATATTGAGGTAAAAGTGGTTCTTAGTTTATGAATTAACTAAGTTATTGTTCCTGATTTTTCCCTTCACTTTCTGTAAACTCTTACAATTACCTAACCAATTTTTGCTCCTTAAAGCAACTCTAAATTTCCAATGAGGTCTAATAACACAACCCTGAAAAATCAGTTTAAAAAGTAGACAACTGGCTAAACTGGTTATTTTTCTCTATAGGATGTCAAGGATTGACTTGGCCAAGATTTTTCCTGGGTCAAACTGGGGGCTGTTTGGACCTTTGCAGAAATAGCTCCTGCCTAGCCTCCTCAAAGAAGCCTTCATTTCATTGTCTGCCATCTTGTCTGGAAAGGATATAAGGTCTACAGATGTGAGAACATCTGGTAGCTTAGACCTTGAGCTGTGTCTACACTGCCTAAAGTGAGTGGGGATGTGGATGTGAATTTCCAAATGACCCCTTCCCTAGTTTCCCTCCAGATCATCTGCCTCAACCACTTCATACCTGGGAGCCTAATTAATACCTTTGACGAGCAAATAAAAATCAAAACAGTGCTTTGCCATCTCCTGTGAACAGGATCCCACAGCCCACCTACCTCACCAGCAGGCTCTGGGCTTATCCACTGAGTGTCACTTTTCAACTCAAATTCAAAGGCTTGTCACTGTAGTAAGATCCCCCAAAACCACTATTCTTTTTCTCTCTCCTGAGATCCCAAGACTCTCTTCTCCAATTCTCGCCTAGAATTTCTGCCACTCTCAGTAAGAAATAAAGGTGTTGTCAAAAAGATGTGTGTGTGTGTGTGTGTGTGTGTGTGAGAGAGAGAGAGAGAGAGAGAGAGAGAGAGAGAGAGAGAGAGAGAGAGAATGAACACAAGAACACTGAGTAATGAAGCAGGAGTCTGTATAATTGGGAGAAAGAAGCCACAACATCTCTCAGCCCTAATTATCTGGATCTTTCTGAACAATTGCCTCCATCTCCCACACTAGCCCAGACTACCATAGGTGAGGCTTCTCAGAGCCAGAGGCGCTGAAGAGAGACAGTGGTGTTTATGCCTAGATGTTGCCGAACAAACCACAATCGCATAGACAGAGTTATCTGGAAATCTCACTACTTCTAAAAGACCTGTGTGGGTAGAAAGATGGGGGATGTCTGAAGATAATTTCTTTTTTTATCTACCTCTTGCCTGGACCTCTGCAGGCACTGAGGTACATGAGCTCAAATCTCTTTCTGTACGGGGAGTGTGGATCTACCTCCTTACTAGAATTTGCAAGTGTATTAAATCTCAGTTGGGTTTATTCTTTATTTCAAAGATATCTCTCTCTAGGAGGTGATCTATCACAAAATGTTTATTTTTTTATCAGAGTTTTTTTTTAAATCTGGGAATCTTTGAGGTGTTTATTTTACTCAAAGATAATTCTGAGCTTCCCTCCATTGTGAATAGAAGGATATCACAGCAGCTTTTTCTCTCTTCACTCAGGAGCCCAGTGCTCATTGATCTAGGTCTGCACTCCCTTCCACAGTGGGCCTGGTAGACACCTGCTTCTCACTGCCCATGGGCCCATCAGCTCCACTGCCCAGAGGATTCTTGATGATGGACTCTATCTTTTAAGGAGCCTTCTGTTTAGTTAACTCGAGATCTAAAGGACAACCTCTGTATAATACCTTATAGTATGTCCATGTGAACAACCTATCTTCTAGAAATGTATCGTTATATGTTTGACACTAGCTAGTTAATAAAATTATATTATAGAGAAATCTCACAGCCAATGCAGAAAAGGTGATGGATGATAGATACCACATACTAAAATCCTATCCTCAATTCTGGCATTCAGCAAGGAGTGCTTTGTGTTGGTCTCACTCTGGTATTGAATTGTATAACAAAGTAACCTCATATTATTTATAAGAATGTTATTGCTACATTCTCTAACATCACATAGTGATTCCTCACCATCTACCTCCGTACCCAATCCCGGTTGCAGAGGAATTTCAGGCCCACTCTTAGGGTCTCTGGGTCTATGCTTTCCAATGTTAACATCCCTGAGCTAAACATGTAGAGCTAGGAGGATCTCTCTGGACAGTATGTGAAGACATCTATGGCTAATCTGGACTGCTCAGGATCCCCACAGCGATAAGAAGGGAGGACCTTCTCCTACTGAGTTCTGCTCATAAGGAGAACAGACTCAGATGTTGGGCTCTCTAGACCCTAAACCCTTATTTCTCAGAACAGAGTGGATTCCAAGGCTTCTACTGGTATGATTTGGGGAAGTCTGAGGCTAGTCTTTCTCCTCTGAGGAGTGATGGGAGTTGCAGGATCCTTTCCCACTCAGCCAGAGAGGGAACAAGATCTAAGTACTTTTTCTCCTCCTATATACAGCCAGACAAGACCCAAGGGATCCCTGGCCAGTGGCCTGTACTCAGCACAGGTCTTCCTTTTCCACCTCTCACCCGCAGTCCCTCTTTCTCTTGGTCACAGAGGCGTTGGGAGTGGAAACATTCGTGGGTTTTGAGCCCATTGTACCAGAGCAGCCAAGAACATTTCACATCCCAGGAGAGGGATGCCTCCTTATGCTCCCTCTCCATGATTTTTGACTCTTCTACTCTCTCAACAAAAATTTGGGGAAAAAAACTGGGGAAGAAAACCAAGGTACACTCCTACAGACCCTGGCAAATTAGATCTCTATTTTAAAGCTATTATCCAGCGCCTGAAAATTCGGGCAAGGTGAGAGTTCTCTTTCCCACAATAACTCAGCGGGTTGAGTTTTCAAGGCACTGGAGGCCCACCTCAACCCATCCTTGGCCGGCAGAGGGTTTCGGGGGTGCCAGGATCCCTGAGTGAGACTGGGGCGGGCAGCTGGGGGAGGAGGAGGAGGAAGCCGAGGAGGAGGAGGAGGCGAGCTCCCGATCCGAGCAGAGCCGGCGCTCGGGCGCCTCTGGATTGCTTCACTCTCGGCCCAGCAGCTCCCGGGAACGTGTCGGAGCAGATTTCTTCCCCAGCGCATTCCTCAGCGCAGCTCGCCCGGCCGGCTCCTGAGCCCAGCCGAGGCGGCGCGCCGGGGCCAGACGGCGGGGGTGGCTGGGGCGCGGAGCCGCGGGGCAGGCAGGGCGGGGAGGGGTCCTGGCGGCGGCGGCCAGGCCCCTTCCTTACCTGGGAAGGGAGACTTCCAGAGATGGGCGGACTGCGACTGCTCCTTGGAGCAGTACACCTGACTGTCCCAGCCATTGGAAAGAGCCCAGTGCTGGTAGCCTTCGACGGGGATAAGCGCGTCGTGACGGGGCTCCGGGTGCCCGCTGATCCCCGGCACCACCGACACGTCCAGGTAGCTGGGCATCGCCTGGTAGGAACTGGCGAAGCTGGGGTAGAAGGCGAACTCCTTGGCCCTGGAGGACAGGTCGTCACCCGGCAGGGCGCCCGACGGCTCCGGGTACTTGTCACCCGGGTGGTAGGCGCAAGGCTTCTGCTGCAGGTTCACGTTGTGCGACAGGCGACAGCCGTAATAGCTGCCCCCGAAAGGGTAACCGTAGCCCAGGGTGGCGCTGGACGAGGTGGGGGGCGCCGGTGGCGGGGCACACTGGCGCGCCGTCTCCGGGGCTGGGATGTCCGTGTAGACGGCGCCCTGAGGGGCGCCCAGAGGAGCGGGCGGGCGGCCCAGCACCGGGTGCGGAAGCAGGTCGCGGCAGTGGCTGGCCGGGCAGCTGCCGCCCAGACCGTCCATGCTCGGGGCTTTGCCGGGGCTCGCTCCGCTGCAGCCGCCCCCCGCCGCACCCGCGCCGCCGCCTCCCCCGCCGCCGCCGCCGCCGCCGCCGCCGCTCTCCGCCGCGCTGTCCTCATAGACGTACATAAGGCTCTCGGGCCAGCGCGGATGCAGGAGCAGCGAAGTCGTCATGACATGATCTGCTCGAGCTTTTTAAAAACTCCACTTGCCAGAGGCAGCGAGCTGGGGAGACACCTCGCTCCCTTTTGCCCTCCCCCATGCCTCCTCCCTCCCCTCCCCACCCCTCCTCTCCTCCCTTCCCCCCGTGATTCCCCCCTCCCTCGCTGCACTCCCTTTACGCATGCGGAGACACTTCATTAAGAAATCAGCCGGCCCAGGTTCTCCTCCCCTCCGCACTCCTCCAGCTCCCACGTGACCGCTCTCGGCGCACGTGACGCCAGGCCTGGTTCTCCTGGGGTTCCCGCCCCCTGATGTGGGGCGGGGCGAAAAGAAGCGAGGTCTTCACTGATTGGCTTCTGCGGAAGGGAAAAGGCGGAGTCAACTGGGAGATTTAAAGGGACAGGGCAACGCCCCCCTGGCTGGTCGGTGTGAGAGAGGGAGGAGGCGGGCGTGGGGGGGGGGGGTTGGAATGCTGAATTTGGCCGACGCAAAGTGGCCGGCGAAGGAAAGGACCATCCGCAGACTCCTCCCCCTAGACTCAAGATGCGCACACGAGGGACCGACCTCTATCCCCAAGCCTGTGGCTTTGACACTCCAAACCTGTACATTGAGACTGGGAGCTAAGAACAGGGCGAAAGTAGAATTTTAAAATAAAAAGCAACGAGAAAGCCGGCAAGAGCGCTCCGGCTCGCGTCTGGAAAGAAGCCTACGGCGCCGTGTTGCCAGCCTTGGATGCCCTGATCGGGTTTCCATTTCCGACCTCAGCTACTTTCCCCAAAGCCCAAGTTGTCTGAAAAGGACCTCCGCACTGCTCGCCGAAAGGGCTGTTAGATAGGATTGCTCCCGAAGCACAGACTTCATCATGGGATGGGGAGAGTGCGGCGAGGGAATGCTCTCAGCCAGAAATAGATGAAGAATAAAAGAGGATATATGGAGGGGGCAGTGGAATACGCTGATATTTCAACATGCAGTAGAAATGAAAGCCTTGAAGAAACGGGGAGTGGATTCCGACTAGGGAAGCCATGGATGCTTTACAACAGCTTTCTTTCTTGAGGTGTACAGAAGGAAATGTGGAAAATGGAGAGAATACAGGTTGTTCTTCGGAGGGATCTCTCACAGGTGCACCCCCGCAGTCCTGCAGGGCTGGGCAGATGGAGTGGTGAGGGTCGTGGGGCCACAGTGCAGATCTGGGCAGTTCTCTAGCTGAACAGCCTTTCTCCAGTTCCCACAGCTTTCTCTGAGTCACTCCTTTTTAGAGACGTGTATTTTATGCCTTAAACTGTCCCCCATTTCAAAGAAAAATTAGCACTAACTTACTGACTTTTCAACAGCCTTCTATCCTCCACCCACATTGGTTGAGTAGAGTCAGTAGAGTCAGCTCTTTGCAGAAGGGCATCTCCGTGGAACTGAGCCAAGTTCCCTTTCAGGCGTGGCCTCCCTGAAGAGAAGAGGTAAAAAGAGATGAGAGAGAGAGAGAGAGAGAGAGAGAGAGAGAGAGAGAGAGAGAGAGAGAGAGAGAGAGAGAGGCTGCAGCATCTCCCTCTTTCTGCCTCGGCTACAGGTCTTAAATACTGGGTGGGTACTCATGCTTGCACAGGCCACCACCACACAGTAAGCCCCCAAACCGGATACACTAGACCCCTCATATGTGAGATAAATGGCCTGGTCTGCCCCAGGACCCCACAGTTGCCTCCCTACTCCCTGGAGGATGAAGGTGGTCTTTGATGCTTGAGCTCACCCAGGCTTCAGTGAGTTAGGATAAGAAACAGAATTCTTATCAGCCTGATCGTTGTCCGGAAGGGTCAGCTCAGAGTTTCAAAAGCAGGCTGTCGACTGGGATGGCAGGAAGAAGAAAAAACAAAATACAACAGTTTTGAAACCAGCAAGCCAGCTTGTCTGTGCATCGAGGAGAGATAAGCTGGAGGGACCCTGGGGTCTTGCTGAGAGTCCGCTGGGCTGGGAGACTAGCTACCCGGGCTGGGAAACTAGCTACCCTGGCTGTTGGAGTCCAAGGTCAAGGTAAAACTAGGAGAGCAAACACAGCTTGGCCAAGTCTAGACTGGGCCATGTGACCTAGGCCCCCTTGCCTAAGGCTTGCTGGCAGGGATGGGTGGCTGGGAAGGTCTGCTGGGTTTCCAGCCCAGGTGGTAGAGGCGTTACCCCTCCTGTGAAGTGCCACACTCTCGTAGAGGAAATGGGCGCTGTGGACCAGGCTCTGTAGGGCTGCGAGGAGAAACAAAGGGCCCAAGGACTTGCCAGTCTTTTTCCTGGAGCCTCCTGTCCTGCCTAAAGCCAGACTCCGTCTGTCTGATACCCAAATGATACCCAAAGGCAGGTCCCTCAGTAGAGGGAAGGATCTGGGTGTAGGGAGGCCCAGCAATAAATAAAATTAATAGTATGTTCTTTTTCAGGTTTATATAAGGACATTAACTATTCCTATTGCAATGAGATATAGATTTAATTAACCCGGCAACTTTACAATTCCATTTATTAGGGGCACTGTGCGGCCAAAATTTAGCGGGAAGAGGAGAGAGAGAAACAAAGTCGTGTTCTCAGAGATCAGCTGAAGATGTAACCCGCCAGCAATGTAAAGAAGTGGGGGGGGGGCTGGAGAGGAAAATTTGGGGCTTAATGCACGAAAACGACTTAGAGATCGACCCTCCCTTTTAGCTTGGTTCCACAAGACTGTCCATGCCCACACTGCCGCTGGGGCTGCAGGGATCCTGAGAGAGGCATGTCTGCAAGTGCCTGTGGGCAGGAGGTGGAAAGGAAAGCCTTGTTGGTTAATTAACTTTAAGCCTGGGGTCGCTGCTTCCCCTTCCCCTGAAAAAAAAAGTGTATCTCGCTGAGACACAAGCAAAATCAAATTAAACACTCCAGGAGAATATGCTCCATTGGAAACATAGTAATTACATCTCCGAGGCAATCGAGGCAATCACAACCCTAGAAAGCCAGGCGCTGCAACCTCGGCTGAGCCGCTCCCACCACTCCACTCGGCTGGGGCTTCATGGATGAGGGGATAGGACTAGACTGTGTGGAGGTTTGGGAAAATGAAGAGAAATGTGAAGGAATGGGGTTTCTAGGTCCCTAGCTGTGCTGCAGTGTGAGTGAGCAAGAAGGATAAAGCATTTAAGTCTACCAAAGGAAAATGGAAGATGACCTTCAGCACCTTTGGGGAAACCCAGACTGACTCTGGGCTGCTTTCTTAAAGACATCTGGGCATTCTGTTCTCCCATGAACCACATTCAGCTAAGTTCAACTCCTCCAGCATATGAAGGATATGTTTAATGTGACTTTTTACTCATGTGTGCACGGGTATACACACACACACACACACACACACACATGCAGGATGTACCCATGCCTGTGGGTTAGGGATGTGGGCAGATGCATGCACTGTTTCAGCACACCCCTGTGGACACAGCCAAGTGTGTTCATGAAGAAAACGCTCTCTGCCCAAATTCTCTACAAACAAAATAATGATCCATGCTTGCCTGCTTATCCTTCTAGATGTACATATAATTCACTTTCTTATCCTGCTCTCTACTCACAAAAACTTCCCCGAGGAAAATGAAGCAGAGATATCTGTGTCTGAAGTTGGTGGCTGGAATTTCTGGCCCACTGTACCAAAGACAAAGTCAAAGGTGTAACTGCAGCATTTGCAGCAGGAGAGGCGAGCACACACTGGAGGGTTTGGCTAGGCGAGGCAGTAGGAATAAAATTGCTGTGTGTCTTATTCAATGCTGAGATTCCCTCCTTTGGAAATCCGGCATTAGCTGATTTCCCTCTTTGCTCTTTTGCTGTTTTCTCTATATAGAGGGGTGCTTAAAGAACTGGAGTCCCATTCCCCCCTTTTATGGGAGAAATTCCAGTTTTAAAAAGGAGGGGGTGGGCTGAGGCTGTGGGAGAACAAAGAGCCTCACCACCATGGGGTCTGGATTCTGGCCCAGACTTGGGGCCTTGTTGGGCGGGCACAGAGCTGTGGGGAGGGAGGCTTTCCTGTCCAGGGTCCTGGCTGCCGGACAGAAGAGATTTGTGGAGGACAAGAAGAAGTGGGTCTGTGCTATCCAAGTTTGAAACTGAGGAAGAGGAAGGCCCATGAGGGGACACCCTTAAAATTCTGTTTGAGAGCAGAGACCCATACACTTGAAGGAAATTCCTGATGGACTGCAAAGGGTGATACTGGAAGAAGAGTGGCTGAACTTGGTGCTCCTGAGCCCTGTAATAGGTCCCTACTTCTCCTTTCTGGAAAGTTGGGACTGCCTGGGAGTGGGAATTCCCAGGAGCCATCTCCTAGACTCCCGGATTCCTCTGGAACCTGCTCTACTTTGACCTTTCCATCTCACAATCCTGCCTTAAAGAAGGGCCTCTGGTTCTCTTCTCCCAGTCTAAGAATCACCTCCTAGGTGGGTGGGTGGGGAACTGGTACCTTCCATGCAGCCACTGTTTCTCCCTCCCTTGGCTTCCAGCATGAGGAGAGATGGGATCAGGGTGGCTGAGGCTTTGCTTTGTTCTTTGTTTCAGAGGTTTACACTCTTAAAATCAAACTTGCCTTCAGTGTTTTAGACATCTGGGAAATCTACTCTTGTTTACTTCCTCACTAGGACTTGTAGTGCTGGCTTAGGTTGGGTCAATCTTAAATTTTTCCTTTCTGCTTCTGAGGAACCTATACAATGGTCCAGGCTTCAACCATCACCAGTTGTTTCCTGGATTCTCCTTTGCCTGTTCTCAGTTGCAGACACTACCTGGTGGTACAATGGATTTGGCCAGAGGAAGTTAAGTGGCCCCTATCAGGGGGAACCTTCAAGCCACCTCCAAGGCCAGCCCTCTTTCATCCCCTGTTTGGCACCCTCCTAACTCCACCATTTCATCCCAGAGCCCCTTCTCCAACCCAGTTCTTCAGCTCACCAGGCTTTTTCGTATCTCCACCCTTCATACTTCCCTTGCCTTCTGGAGCAGGCAGCATCTCAATCTGTCACTTGCTTCCCACCCCCCCTCCTCCACAAGAAGTTCAGAGGATAAACTTAGAGTTAAGAAATTAACAAAGTATCTCCTCCCACTCTGACCTGTGCGGCAGGGAAGGGCCCTCAGTCCCTTTCCCCTCCCCCCAAACACCTCCCCCCTTTAGGAAGCCCTTCAGAAACAGACAAATAAAATCTCTCCTGGTTTTAGGGCCTGTCTGAGAGGGAAGTCCAAGTTCATTTTCAAGTTAGACAAGGGAACTAAGGGGGTTGGGGAAGAGGTGGAGGAGTGTTTGCTGGGGGCCGGATTTGGCTTCCTTGCAGAGATCTAACAAAGGCCCCTTTTGGTCAGAAAGCCAACAAACTGAATGCCTGGAAAAGGTATTTATCACTTTCAATCATTTCCTTCATCTTTTAAAGTTTAGTTTTGGGGCTCCTAAAAGGGAGGAAAAATAGCCACTTTTTAAAAAAAGAAAAAGAAAAGATTTACAGTTATTTTAAAAGAAATATGAAAACTTGTATTTTTCTTAGAGCAGGAAGGGGTTGTGGGCAACAATACAAGTCTTCTAGGTCGGGGTAGATAACCTGTGTCAAAGAATGGCTGTGTGTAAAAAGCAGAGCTGGAGGACTAGTCATTTTTCTTCTACTAGAGAAAGGGATCCCCAATGTCACCATAGTATGGGAACCAGAGCTTGGTGGGGTGTTAAGATGTAGAGCATGTATGTTTCACTGTGAGGGAGGGGGAAATTATAACCTTATAGGTAACATATGACCAGACACCTTTAGCAATTGAGGCACAAGCACATTTCTATTTGAAACTCACCGAGCAGACTGCAAGAAGTCAAAGAACCTTCAAGAGATGCCCCAATCAAAAGAAATTTAAACCCCCTATCTGTAAAAAGAAGGGGAGTCAAAGCTTGACTAAGAGGGGGATTATTCCTTTTTGCTGAAAGCGCCAACTTGGACTGGGATCCATGGGACAAAAAAAGGCACAAGAGAGATTTTTGTCTAGGATAAGATTCCTGGTGGGAATGACTAATTAAAAGAAACGTAAAGTATAATTTGAAGTTTAGTTACTGGAGGGGGATTATCACTCTGGAGATGGGGTCTGTTAGACTTTACTTCCTTCACTACCTTCTTCCTCTCTGCCAACCCCCACTTCTTTCAGGAGACTTAGAGGCACTTCTTTACCTATTAGTCTCCTTGTACTTGCAGCAGAGCTGACAGAATATGAAGAACTAGAAAGAAAGACATCCATTTTCCCTCTTCCCAGAGATCAGTGCCCTTACTTTCACAGTTAAGAGAAAAATGTAACTCAAGAGGAAATATCATTCAAGGCACAGAGATGACCGCTAGGAGCCTCAAATTTGATGGTGTTCAGCATTTCTGGGGGGTACGTTGGCTCTGGGTTTTGGATGAGGATATGCAGTGCTCCTGTTTAGCTTGAGGCATTCGTGGATCATATAAACAGGAGTGCTGGCTGATTGGGGCAGGTGACAGGGTGGGCATAAAAAGGAAGTTCGTGGATAAGATGTGGGCTTGAGGGAAAGCCCTGTGACTAAACAACCCCTGCTTTCTCCAGAGGCAAGCAAGCGCCTCTCCCTCGACTGAGCCACTGTAACATGCTGACAAGATCATCCTCAAGTTTGGCAGAGACTTCATTCTTTAAAAGACCTTGTGTAATTCCTCTCCCGCTAAGAACTTAGAAAAGTCTTTTTTTTTTTTGCTTGCCATAATCTGTATTTGTGGTTTAAAGTGCTTGCAGTTCTCTTTTCAGTGCTTAGCTTATTAATGAATTTCTCTGCAAAGAAATTATACAGATTTATTTCTCTCTCATCTGTTATGGACCTATCTAAACAAGTCAGCATGTTATATGCTAAGCGAACTTCAGGTAAGTATTCATACAAATGCACATTAATACAAATATGAATGCCATATTCATATAATTAGGCAGTCTTTTAATTTTGGTTTTTAAACATAATATTTCCCTTGACTGTGACAACCTAGTTATGATTGGTCGCCTTAGAGATTTTTACAGTCTTTATTTGTCTCTATGCCCATGCTGAGAGGAAAGAAAGATGATGGGTGGTTCTGTGGGTAAAGATACATGTTTGGCACAAACATCTTGGTTAGTCTCTGTACTTTATTTTTCTGATGCCATTAGCTATTAAGTGGAAATGGTATTCTCTCATATATGAGTGCAGAGATCTTTTATTATTATTTTATTTTAAGGGAGAACAAAGACATTAGGTGGGTGTGCAGCATTCAATTCTCCGATTCAGCTTTTACTTAGCGGAATTTTTGCGTGTGAAAACTATTGGTCACCTCTACAAACTTGGCAGCGTCCTGGAGTTGGCACTGTCCTTTCAGCCCAGTTTGCTTGCACGGATGTTGGGAGATTTGGTTCACTTGCTCAGCCTGGGGAGTCACCTCCAAGCTGGAAGCTGGCTCCACCAGGAACTTGGCGGGCGCCAGCATTGAGCTAACTGTGTTTCTCTTTGAGTTGCTCCCAAGGCTTGCAGAGTTCCCTGGTTTATTTTAATTCTTTACATTTTTTTACACGTGGTAATTATTTAGTATTTGTATTTCACTAATGCTGTTCGAGCTAAAGCTGGGCAAACAGCGTCCACACAGGACGACCATAAATGGCCGGGGAGGCCGCGGGATGCGTGCCCGCACTGGAGGGGCTGCAAGCGCGCCTTCCCCTTCCCGGCACCACAGCAAACCCAGCGTGTGATCTCGATGGAGGCGTTGGGGTGCTCTCTGGGCGCACAGGTGGGTACATTGATTTGTGGGGTAGAACCAAGTACAGTGGGATCCCAGGATGCTCTGGGTGTGTAGGGAGACTGGCTTCCAGGACAGCTGGGCATTCGTGGGCTGTGTGAGGGGAAGTGCACACCAGCTGCTCCCGTGCTTATCTATAGGGACACATTAAATAGCTTTGAAAAATATTATTAATAATAATTGGTTAGTGTACAAAATATTAGATTGTTATGACATTTTTGCCATTTATTCATAATCAACCCCATTACCCTCCCTGTCCCTCCCCACCAGCAAATTTCTATTTGCCTCATCCACTGCCAGGACTAAGCATCACTTTCACCCATCTTCTCCCTGCCTCATGGCAGGAACCTGGAAAAGGACGTCTCCCTAAGTGGGTAAAGGAAAAAACCCACCTTATTTACTTTTCCTTGTGCACAGTCTTGAAATAGTGATTCAATAAAGACCCACTACAAAGATTTTTCAAAAAAAGTTAAGTGAAGCCCGGGCTTTAAGTGTGGGTGGTAGTGGTAGGAAGGTAGAGAGGAGCGGGGGTTAGAGGGAGAGCATCTTGAGAAAAGGCTTCTGCAAAGCTGGGTAAATCTTAGTTGGCATACCACGAAAGGAGGAAAGTCAATTATTCAGCGCTTAGGAATCTTAGCATTAAATTCTGAGTGGCTGTGTATGTGTGTGTGTGTGTGTGTGTGTGTGTGTGTGTGTGTGTATGGCCAGTTGCAAGTAATACACATAAAACATCTAATGTAGACACCCACAAAGACAATAACCATCACACATGTTTCAAATATATTTCTAAACTTGGTGCATTGCAGGCCTGCAAATGTTCAACACTAATTCTTATTTTTAGAATGCTTTGCGCCTTAAATAGTAGGGTCAGGATCGGAACCGGTGCTGAATTCCTTCTTCTGAGCATTACCAGTAAGAAAATTGGACTCACTGCATTTCACAGCTCAGCCCCACCCTTGAATAAAGTTTCCCAAATGTGATTCACCCTGGAGGAAGAAAGCCTGAGCAATCCTTTCTCTTCCAAAAATGAGTGCTTCTTCATCTTCCCTAAGTCTAGCCCTGTGAACTATAATGGGCTCTTTGCCAGCTCCCAGATTCACCCCCTTTGTCCTCGCAGTGGCTTCTCAGGACTCACTTCTTAAGCTCTGAACCCCAGCAGAGTCTCAGATGCTCTGCTCAGTATGCCTGTTACATGAGTCCCTGCTGCCCAGAGTCTGCCACATCCAGTTTTCACCTGAAGGCTCTGTGGGGTAACGCCCAAAATTCACTCTACAAGTGGTATTCAGTTCAAAGACTATTTGGAAGCAGCTTCTATCGGTCTGGGGACAAAACAACAACCAACAAACCTGGAAAGCAAATTATTCCCAGCCTAGAAATATGTTTTTCATCAACCTAAGTAGAAAAGTAGAAAATTCCTGCTCTCTCTCTCCATGCATGTACATGTATGTATTCTTTGACTCATTTCTATGTTACAATACTTAGTACAATGTAAATGCTATGCAAATAATTATTACACTGTGTTGTTTAGGAATAATGACAAAAGAAAAGTCTACACATGTTTCATACAGACCCAAATTTTAAAACACATGCTTGTGACCCACAGTTGGCTACATAAACAGGAATGCAGAGCTTATATAAGGAGGATATGTATGCACATATATGCACACACATAAACATATATATGCTGTGGTGTGTACTGATGAAATGTGTGTGTGTGTGTGTGTGTGTGTGTGTGTGTGTGTGTGTGTGTGTGTTTAAGCAGGGTCTCACGCTAGCCTAGGCTGAACTGAAATTCACTCTGTAGTTTAGGGTGGCCTCCAACTCTGGGGATCCTTCTACCTCAGCCTCCTGAATGCTGGGCCATTGTGCTCTACATATATGTTCATTTTGATAAACTGATTTAGATTTATCACAGCATCCCACCCAAGAACTGATGCCCTAGGAAAGCTGAATGCCTTTGAGCTCAGGGGCAGAGGAGATGCCAGGACTCATTCCACCACCTCAGTTCTGATTTGTTAGCTTTTCTTTTTCCCTTTCTTGTTCCCTCCAGCAATAACTAGTCTCCACAAGAAAAGGAGAATTTGCTTTTTCGTGAATTATTCGAGCAATCAAAAGGTAAGAGAGAAGAGTTTGATCTTTTCAAGGATGAGGTTTGGAGTGAGTTTTCAGGAAAACAGAACACTGTGCATCCGCCCTCGCCTCAGGAAGAGCTTGCGGCTGAGACCCACTCCACTCCGAGTGAAGCCCCAAGACTGAGGTCCACGTTTTGGAACAGGAAACATATTTGTATTAACTATGACATCTACCTTGGTTATAAACACCCAGGATGTTCTGAAAGCCCCTATCTGGAATCTCCTTCACCACTTCTTCAACCTCTGAGTGGTAGCTTCAGCTTCAGGGATCGAAAGATACCGGGAAGTCGTGTGGTTCCTGCTAGGAGGGTCGCACTCCCACTCACAGCTCACGGTAGACTAGTTACATTGTTGAATTTATTCTTTCTCTTCCGTGGCTACTCAGAGAGATTAAGAATATTGTCATCCTAATTCCCCAGAGGTTGCCTATTCTGGCTCAGAAAACTGAAGGCTTCCTCCAGCCGAAATCAGGCGGAGGGTATGCTAGGGGCAGCGGGGAAGTCGCTCCTGTGGCCCGCAGCCTGGGACCAGTGTGCGCGGGGTGCAGCTGGGACGCGGTACCGCATCGGACTCTTCCAAGGTGTCTTCCCACAGGGGTCCTGTGTTCAGTACCTCCAGGGAACCTTCCCAAAGCTTCAGAGCAGGAGCAGCGAGAAGAACTAGCCTGTCTTGGAGCCCCAGATGATTTGCGCAGTTCGGAGACTGAGGTCCCTAAAGCCTAAGACCGGGCGACCCTTATTTTCTCAACTTGAATCCAACGAAATCTGTATCCGCAAGACCCTCAGCTCCCAGACAGGGTGGTGCCTGCCAGTCCACGTCTTTGTTTTTTTTGAAGGGAATACATTTTAAAAAAAGAAAAAAGAAGAATCCAATCGGAGGAAACTTGTGTCTTCAAACATTCCTAACCTAGAGGAACTGGCGTGTGTTGGCGCTGCCCCGGGGCTGGGCATCATCCATCCGCCCCAGTCCCGTGGCGCGTCTCCGCCCCAGGCGGCGGGGAGTCGTTCTCCCCAGCGCCCCAAATCACGTCCCGAGGGGCGCGGGCCCCTCTGCTGGCGGCGGCCCTGCAGTGACGGGGACACCCGGCCTGCAGAGCCCGGGTGTCAGGTCGCTTGGGCGCCCGCGGCCCCCACCCCCAGACCTGCAGACCCTGCTGTGGTGCATGCTGGCGAAAAGGATCCCGGGTGGGGAAGAATCAGTGGAGGGGCTACTGGCTCCCGCAGCCTCCAAAGACCGCACGCACGCCGCAGCTTTGTCACCCTCAAAGCTGTACCCGCCGCCGCGGGAAGTTTATGGGGGTCTTTCTCCATGGAAGAGTAGATCCGTGCGAACAACCAAGGGTCTGCACGAACGGACTGTTTCTTACCCAACTCCTTTTTTCATGCAATTAGGAAGCTTTCCTCCCCACCCCCACCCCAGGAACACCTCCCAGCTGGTCTCAAGAAATAAAGCCAGAGAGGGCGCTTAACATAAAACTTCAGAAAGACTGGGAGAGGGGAACATGGATGTTCATGGCACACACACAGGAATAAAGTGCCGAGCTTCGCTGCAGAATGGTACATCTGGGGAGAATGGAGACGCCCTTTTATTTTTTAATAGCAAGCCAGAGGTAGGGAATATAGGTAACAGGGGGGATGGAGTTGCTGGAAGCTTCTGTTTGTTCCCCACCACAAGGGATAATCCAGGGAGGGCTAATTTTTTTTCTCCCCTTACTGTAAATAGTTGTCTCTTCTTGTGATGACCTCATTCCCGCAGATGTGTCTTTGAATCCTACCCAAATGAGACACTTAAAAATTAAATTCAGTTTTGGAATTAATCTGATGTAAACTTTGCTTAGTTTCTTTATGGTTGAGAGCCAGGCAATTCTGTTTTCATGGATTTTATTGGCTTCTCTGTCCAGTGGCAAATTTTACTGGATTTTTTTTATTAGCAAGAAGGATTTTTTTTTAAAGGACTGTATCAATTTCTAGCCTCCCGGAGTTCCAGGGACAACTTCATTACACAGAGGATAACAGCTCCACTGGAGAAAGTCCCTGAAAGGGAAGTTTTAGGAGTCAAGTGAGAGGAGACACATCCATCCTTGAGGAACGGCTGAGTATAGCTTTTGCTCCTGTCTTTCCAGAGGTCCTTTTTCCTCCCTCATTCCCGCTGTACTCTCTGCTATCTATTAACACACAGCATCCAGAGAAAAGTTTCCTTGGGGAGTAATGGCTTCCCTTTGAAGAAAGAACAAGTCCTCTTACAAGTGTGCTCTTGGGCCACTGGTATTCAGCACTGATGCTCTGTGCTGGTCTCAGAGCAATTGCTTCTCTCAAATCTGAAAGCTCTTCTCCTGAGCCACAGCTGGACTACATTCCCCAGCTTGCTTTGCAGTTTTGTTGTGGTCATGTGACTGAATTCTAGTTACAAGGAACGTTTGTGTCATTTCCTGACCAAATCATTACCAATGAGTATGCCCTGACCCTTTTCTCTCTGCCTTCTTTTCTCTTTCTCTGTCATGAAGCAGATCCTGAGATCCTAGGGAACAGTCAGGCATGAGGCAGGAAGAGTGGATCCCTGAGCTACATGCAGAGGAAAGCTGCCCGGTGACCAGAACCATCCTCTAGGTCTTTCCCTGAAGGAGGAATAGCCTTCCATTGTGTTTGAACCATGGAGCATCTTGGAGTTCAATGATCACATCCCAGCCCATCCTTGCTAACATACCCCCTTTAAAAGTCAGATGGGGTTCCATGCTTATCTTCCATCACCCCTTATAATTGTCAATGAATAGCCAGGTGAGGTGGCTCATACCTGTAACTCCAGCACTTGGGAGGCTGAGGCACAAAGATCACTGGAAGTTCATGATGGGGCTCCACATCAAGTTCCAGGATAACTTGGACTACAAAGCAAGACTTTGCCTCAAAAACCAAAATAGACAAATAGTCAATCAACAAGTATTGGGTAAATCTTCTTAGCCCTTGGGTTAAAATTCCAAGATGTACAAATATTCTTTTGCTAATTCTGAGGTAACAGTCCTGTAATAACATCAGGTTATACCAAGTCTGTAATTGGAATATCCTGTCCAGCATTAAAGGTTCTGAGTGTAGTTTAATGTGAAATCTCCTTACTCTAGCTTAGGGTTACTAGAGCCTACATGTGTAGGGGAGGAGGATAGATTTGACCTTCTCTACATTTAAATTTTGGGTTTCTCTTCTTCCATCTCAGTTGCTACTTCAGGCCCACAGGAGTTCAAGTGACGACAGAGTGGGAAACTGGTTCAAGCAGTTTTCCAGTGACCTTGAAATGATTTGAAGATCAGGGCTTCTGCAGTGGAAACCACATAGCACCAAAGGAAGCCAAATTTTGCCAACAAGTTGATTAACTGGACAGACAGATAGAAATAAAGATCTGGACAATTTAGTACTTAAAGTAGAGTTTCTGAGTTACTCAGTTCTGTGTAATTCCAAACCTCTATGAAGATCCACCATTCATTTCACCAAACTGGCTGGGAACTGCATGTGCTGGTGTCTTGCAAAGATGACCAATATGGAAATATTTTCTCCAGAGGTAATGAAGAAACAGTGAATTGATTCTCCCAAATTTCTCTATCTTCTTTCTTGGATTTATAGCCCAGATTCACTGTCAAGAAATGAGTTCTTATTTCTTGGCCCTTGCCAACACCTGTACAGGCAGCCCGCTCACTACAGTTCACTTGTGCATTCCCCTTATTTCTCATATGGAAATCAAAGCAGCCATGCTGCAGGCAGCTCCTTGTCACACTTTGGTACTTTTGTTTTCTCAAGGTAGGGTCTCTCTCACTCTAGCCCAGGGTGACATGGAATTCACCATGTAGTCTCAGGGTGGCCTTGAACTCACAGTGATCCTCCTACCTCTGCCTCCTGAGTGCTAGGATTAAAGGTGTGCACCACTATGCCTGGTTCTCTGGCACTTTTGAGACATTCTTGTCATCCTGTCTCTCTACAATCAGTGCCAACTCAGGCATGCCAGTCTTGTCATCAGGTGAGGAAAAAGCCTGTCAACCACAACATGGCAAAAAGAAATATTAGTGATGCAAGGCATTTTCCCCATGGACACTGCTCTGTACAAGATTTTTAGGTCTGCCTGTGGGCAGGCAATGGAAAGCACCAATCCTGCCCTGGGCTCTTTCCAAAAATTCAGATAAACCATACCAAATGGTTGAATTAATCAGAAAACATTACCTTCTGCCTGTAGCTGATTGCCTTACATGACAAAGGCATCATATTGCAGATGTAGGCTATGGGGTGGCACCAATGCTCCGAGGCTGAGCAGGAGGAAGAGCTTTCAGGTAGGATGAGGACAATGAAAAAGCATTTAAGTCTGTGGGTGAGGCTAGTTCTGACTTGGAATCTTGTTTTACATTATAAGCCAGGACGGACTTCCATGTCTATAGTTAACAGCTCAGTCCACCTAGACATTACTCTGATTTGCTGGAAGAGTGGATGTTGTGTTGAACATTGAATTATTCTATCGTGGATGACCATGTGACATCATTTCTTTGAATTATTTATAATCTTTAAATGGACTTTTAAAAATATACAATGAATTATGCCCACCATTGTCCACTTTCTAGAAACTACACGAGAGAAAGGGCTTGATGTTCAGACAGGGAGATTATGACTGCATTTTCTGAATTCTGTGTGGGTGCTAGATGATGGCATCATAGCCGAGGACATGGCCTCTGTCCCCTTGTGTGACACTTTGAATACTGCATCTTTTCTAATTTACTGCAGCACAAATGAATGGGTCTTAGAGTAGAGGCGGGGCATGTCCAAGATGGCCTCCCAAGGTCTCTTTTTGTGCCTTTGGCTTCTATAATTTCCTGACAACAGCTGTACCTGTAACGTGTCAGATCCAGTAGCCAGGGTCAGGGGCTTCTGTCACTTGGCAGACTTCAACAACATGACCCTGACAGAGACTTTGGAATAAAAACATCAGGAAAATAAACATTCGATGCTCCATAGCCAGAGGACCGGCTGGGAGCTGTCAGGTTGAAATACTAGTCTATTTGGGAAGGGAAGGGAAGGAAAAGAAGTAAGGCCTTGGACACTCCTCTGCCTTCTAGAAAATACCCCTCCAGCAGCAGAGCTGATGCCAAACACATCCAATTAATTAAGAAAATAGATAGGAGAAATATTAAGGCTGAGTATTTACTCCAGCCAGTCTGCCAATCAACAGCCTGTCAGAAAGAGGTCATTGCCTGGGCTGTGGGAGGGGACTACTGGGAAGGGGTGAAGCCACTTCCTGCAAGTGGGGAGTTCACCTCATCTATGCTAGGAGACTCAGCACAGACTCAGAATCCAGACTCAGGAACAAGGGAGTCCAGGGATGAACACACAGACCAGGGGAGATGTGGGAGCTGCAGCAGAGGCTGGAGGAATTAAACAAGGTAGCAATCCTCACAGAGGAGAGGATTACTGAGTCTGGGCAAGAGCAAGTAGGGAAAGTCTTCTGCCCTAATGCAGAGGATGCCTCTGCAGCTCAGAGGCTGGAGGGGACTGGGTGTGGATGGTAAAGACAGCACTGGTGTTTGAGCAGAAACCTGTGATGGAGTGCTGGCCAGAGTGGGTGAGAGGAGGCTGAGAAGCTGAGAAGATGGGAATCTTGCAGAATAAGATGAACCACAAAGGAATCTCTCTACCAAAAATACTGACAAAAGAAGCAGCTTTTGCTCTGGCTGTCTTTCAAGGGACAAGAGCGGTGCAGTCAGGAGATCTGGTCAGCTCTTAGAGCAAATAGCAAAGCAGGCAACCTCACTGGCTCCAGCCTGAAGCAGCAGTCTATCAGGGGCAGTTATATAGCAGAAGTATCAAGGGCAGGACTATGGGTCCCCTCATCTGTATGTTAAAGGCTGTATGCACTTGGTGTTATATGTTTGTCATGGTTTGATCCAGGTGTCCCCCACAAACAAATGAATGTGTTCTGATAGATCGATCCTCAGCTGATGGCAGTTTGGGTTTTACAACCTCGATGAAGCTGTGTTGTCAGAGGCAGGCTTATGGGGTTATAAGCCAGCTTCCCCTTGCCAGAGTTTGGCACACCTTCCTGCCTCTGTTTGCAGTGCTGTGGCAGAGGTGATGTCCAGCCCTCTGCTCATGCCATCGTTTTCCCTGCCAGAATGGAGTCTCCCCTCAAGTCCGTAAGCCAAATAAACCCATTCCTCTACAAGCCACTTTAGTTTGGGTTCTTTCTGCGCAGCAATTAGAAAGCTGACCACAACAATGTTCTAATTGTGTTTCTTCTTGTACATATCAAAAAGTATACAAAATGCACAAATAATGGATCAGTGAATTATACTAGTAGACAGACGAATGGTAGGATTTGAGGAATATGCCCTCCATAGAGGAACAATCATAGTAGTCCCTCTATACCATACATACATACATACATATGCAAATGTTAAATGACACTCATGCAGATATTGGAAATGCATATATAGAAATATCTATTTATTTATTGGTTCTGGAGACAAATCCCGGGCTTCATATAAGCCAGGTAAGTTCTCTGCCACTGAGCTATACCTCCAAATCCTCAGATCAGCTCAACATTTTTTATTTCTAAGCACAAAGAGAGAGGGAGGGAGAGACCACCAGGGCCTCTAGCCACTGCAAACAAATTCCAGACACATGTGCCACTTTGTGCATCTGGCTTTACATGGGTACTGGGGAAATCAAACCCAGGCCAGCAGGCTTTGCAAGCAAGCATCATTAACCACTGAACTATCTCCCCAACCCCTCCTATTTTTGCCTTCTATTTTTTGAGATAAGGTCTCAAACAGCCAAGGCCAGATTCAGACTCTCTACATAGCCAAGGTTATCCTTGAACCTGTGATCCTCCTGTCTTCATCTATCAGGTACTGAAATTACAAGCATGCACCACCATGCCTGGCTGTTGTTTTCTATGCTAAGATCTCACTATGTAGCCCAAGTTGATCTTGAACTGGCAATCCTACTGTCTCAGTCTTCTGAGGGCTGAGATTATAGACATACACTACCTCACCAGGCTCCCAGTTAGCACTTAGTGGAAAATCTCCAAATATATATATTTTTGACACTATGACAACCAAGGATTTAATGACCAGAAAGACTGATAGGGTCATAAAGACAGTGATACTGAGAATACACTCTTCTTTGTCACCTGTTCTACATGAATTGAATTGAATACATGTCCTTTGATAGTGACTGTACTTAGTGTCAAAACAATGGAATTCTTTAATTTAGTTAGTGAAAAAAATATATGGTTGCTCATTGGGTATTGGGTAGTCAAAAAATAATTTTAACATTTTAAGCAGCTCCTGTCAATGTCTGTATTGAGTGTGCCCAGCCCATATAAGAAGTGGTTGAGCCCTCCTTTCTCTGACCCAGAAAGAAGCTTTATTCAGGGATCCTTAGGTATCCATACTCTGAAAGCCTACTGGTAGACAGCAGTATAGATTAATAGCGTGTGTGTGTGCGTGCGTGTGTGTGTGTGTGTGTGTGTGTGTGTGTGTGTGTGTGTGTGTGCGCGCGCACATGTGTATGTCTTACATTAAAAAACCAGACTATGGAAGTATATCATGCTATCTCTTGAAAGCTCTTGGTAGAGCATGAGTACAATATTCCACTCAGGGACAAGAAGTCTGCAGCTGGGAGACTTCATCCTGAATATCAACAGGGGGCTGATCTCATAACCCAGCAGCCAGAGATAACCTGTATCTCAAAGCCAAGCTGGGCTGTGATTACTTAGCATTTATATAGCACTTTATCTGGCTTCTGTATGTCAGCATCATTAATGGGAGATAACTCACTAGGAGTTACAGCCAAGAAAAAAAATTCATGACCAAAAAGAGAAAGTAGGGGAAGCTTAAAGGACCCGAGTCATTCCAGAGGGGCCCAGTAGGTAAAGGGGAGGGGGGCAAAATACTATTTAAAGAGGACTAGGAAAGCTTTTTTGTCTTTCCCCTGTGAACAGGAGTAGTTGGAAGTGCAGACGAGAGAATGGGTTCAGAATTAAGAAAGAAAAATCTTGCCAGTGAGTTTCACTAAGCTTAAGAAGTTGAACAACCCATAGTTTGTCTTCTACAGCACCTTAGATTCCAAGGTTATCACCGTGCACAAGACTGGGATGGCTGGAGGAGCTCAGCCTAGAGCAAGGGATGGACCAGATACCCTGGTAAAGTGGTATCCATGCCCCAAAGCCTGGTTTAAAAAGTTGAATATTCAGAAATTCATTAAAATTTCACTGTGGGGCTGGAGAGATGACTCAAAGTTAAGGCACTTTTCTCCAGAGCCTAAGGACCCAGGTTCAATTCCCCAGTACCCACTTGAACCAGATACACAAAGTGGCATATGCATCTGGAGTTTGTTTGCAGTGGCTAGAATCCCTGATGAGCCCATAACCCCCCTCTCTTTCTCTCCTTGCAAATAAATAAATAAAATATTTTTTAAATCACTGTGATGTTTTGGTAATGGACAAGCTAAGTCAAATGTTCTGTTGTAGAAAAGAATGGAATCATTTCATAACCTGGAGTGCCAACAATCACTGCAGCACCAGGGGACTGAGACGAGCAAGGCTGCTTAATTCCAGACTATTAGCCTGGGTTTGGAAGACAAACATCCTCAGACTGAATCTTGGTTCTGCTGCTTATTACTTGGTGAATTTGGAAAAATTATTTAATCTCTTTGAGCCTTAATTTTTTTCATTTGTTAGCTGGGAAATTTGTAGCATGTAGTAATAAAATGGATCTTTACCTCCAGTGGTATTGCAAACAAGAATGCTTTACTATAAGGCACTTGTAATCACTGGATAAATATAAAATCTTCCTTGAGATTTATAGCTAAGCTTGCTAGAAAGAAAGAAAAATCTCCCAAGAAAAAAAACGGACATTCTAGATGGTGAGTATGGGAACAGATCTTGGAGGTTCCCTGGTATGTTTGAAGAGAGGTGCTGATCTTGGTAACTAAAAGGATTGGGTGTTAATGGCCAGTCAGGAAAAGGCATCTAAGTTCAGCTTCCCCCCCCAAATAAGAAATGTTTTCTGTCCACTGGCAAAGGGAGAGGGTAGATAACCTTACCAATCTCGGTCAGGACTGGAAAGGAACTCAGAACATCAGAACACATGTCCCTCGGACAAAGGTTTTACTTTCTCCTCCGTGGTAGCTTTAGATTCAAGTTGATGTCTCGTGCATGGTGCAGGAATTCCTTCACTGAGAATTAGTATGGAGAGTGGTCCCAGGCTGGATTTTCTGGCAGAAGTGAAAATATAAAAGCTCTCTGAAGGAGACATCCTCAACCCAGTCCAGGTTGTAACCTCACAAATAAAGCCTTGCTGGTGTTACACCGATAAATCAAAAATGTAAAGGCTCAAAGGAAAAAACAAAGGGCAAATTCACCAGATATGAACTCAAGGTGATCTGCTGACAAATCCATGTAACTGAAGAAGCATGCTTAGATGATTAAAGAAAACAAGACATTTTAAAATAAGATAGAACAGAATACCATAAAACAGACAAATTTGAAAAGAATTTAGAAAAATTCTTAGGTATGAAATACATACCAAATTTATCCACTCTAAGATATATATATACATAATTATAAATATATATATATATTTATAATATGTATTTTGTTCACACTTTAGCACCTATGAAAATGGGACATTTTCTACCATTTGGTTAGGCAGCTCCATTGATTTTGTCGTTGCTTGCTCATACCTCAAAATTTGCAGAGTATGTGACAGCATCTTTGCAAAGGTCCTAGAGACAAGACAGAGCATTCTTGTCAGAAAACATGGCAATCCTGATGCTGTTGGCCTTGCACAGGACTGCATGGTCTGAGAGAGTGAGAAGTTTAAGGTCATCCAGAAGAGTTCAAATCTGAAGGTGAAAAGTTTTAGGAGTACCCAAATTAATTTATTTCACCTAAGTTTTCTTCTTAAAATAATTACACAGAAGTAATAAATCAAAAATCTATCTAAAATCTAAAATATTTATTTAAATAGGAAGGGAACTAGTCATAAGAAAATAAAATCTAAGTCAGTAAAATAATGATGTTTCTTACCTTTATAGCATCTTAGGTTTTATGTAGTATAACTATTATATCAGTCAGAATTCAGGACTGAAAAGAAATCTACTTTTTAACAAAAAGGAATCAGGGAACTAGATGTTGACAAATCCTTGGATGACTGGAGGAGTGAAGGCAGAACCAACTATTGTCTTTGTCATACCTAGTTTTTCTAAAAAAAGTATTCATTTATTTGCAAGGAGAGGAGAGGAGAGAGAGAAAGAGAGAGAGAGAGAGACAGAGAGAGAGAGAGAGAGAGAGAGAGAGCGTAGAATGGGCATGCCAGGGCCTCTAGCCACTGCAAACAAACTCCAGGTGTATGTACCACTTTGTGTCTCTGGCTTTAGATGGGTACTAGGGAATCAAACCCAGGTTGTTTGGCTTTGCAGGCAAGTGCTTTAACTGCTCAGCTATCTCTCCAGCCCCCATTACTAGTTTTTATATTGACAAAGAGAGACAACATTAAAAGTACCAGGAAGGTGGTCCCTACTTGCTTCTGCCTTTTGTGTGTACATCTTTTTTGGTGAAACCTAATGTATATCACAATCCCAGGAGACTTGCTATGTTTTCTAGACCCTGTCACCTAAAACATAAGTGAATAGGAATGGGTGTTCAGTGATAGGAGAGCCACTCAATACAACAGCCATATGGATAGACATGTAACATTTAATTGACAAGTAGTAAAATTATCACTTACACTTATTAAAACTTCATGAGACATCATTCTGTACTGCCAGAGTGGTTCAAGTTCTAATTACACAAAGTATTGATGGGGAATCTTGAAGAATGAGGTTGCTTGTGAACTTCCAATAGAAGTGTGATTTCACACAAGCACATTGAAGTACGCTTTATCTCCTAAGTCTGTCTCCTGACTGTGAATGCGATGTGACCAGCAGCCATGATGGACTATATCCCTTCTTAAATAAGATCAGTGCCTTCCAGAACATAACTGTGGCCTTCAGAAAAGAGATATGGAGCAAAAACCTTGATTTAAATCCTGCATCAGAATGTCATGTGGGTCAACTGTTTCAACTTGATCTCAGTCATCAATCAAGTTCCTAAACCAGAAGTCATCCTCAGCTTGGAGCTAAGAGAAGAATGTGTATGTTGAATGGTGAAATCTCAAGTCAGAGATGTCTCGGTGGCAGAGTTGATTTCACATGATAGCTGAGGAAACTGAGGTAAGGGGAGAAGTCTGCCTCAGATAGTCTGGGTTCAAATTCAGCCATCCCAAACACTTCCACTTCACATCAACCATCACAGAATGGGGTGGGATGGACTCATGCCTCTTTCAAGGAGAAGCAAAACCATGAAGGAAAGGTTTAGAAAAGACTACAGAGCTCATGCATTCTGAGCTGACAAGAAAGATTTGAGTAAGATTTTGAAGAAATTAAAAACCCATAGTATTATTTGGTTTAAAAACATAATACACTTTATATTATATGAGAAAAAATATTAAACCTCAAGATACAAATCAATCCTCTAAGCTATAAGAGAAGACAAAAAGAGAGGTAACTAAAATAGTAATGTTTATTCACATTGTTAACTTTTTTCTGGGACCAGCTTTATGATGTAAGTAATGTCATCTTTATATCATGAAATGACACTGATGTCCGGTGCTTCATAACTCTCTAACAGCCGCATGGGGGGAGAGGGTGGTCCTCCATCAGGACTTTTACTATTCATCCCGCAGTTTCATGACACACATAGGTAGTATTTTTGGGGTTTTTTTTGTTTGCTTGGTTTTGCACATATTTAGTTTCATTGTATCAAAGCAACTTGTATACTTTTAACATTTATATTTGATCATCAGATTTTATTTCTAGTGAAAACAAAAAAAGTAAAAAACACCACAAAAAATAGAGACTGTCAGTGCCTATAAAATCCTATAGGTTCTGCTGGTTCAGTCATCCTTAGTAGTTTTATTTTTATGAGACCGACACGCTGCCTACTGTGCTAATGAGGCACCTGACCTGAGAATTTTCTTTTTAAATGTCTTCTTAAGCTGCAAGGATTCTATTAAACACCTCAATGAAACAGGTCAAAGGAGAAGCCATTTGGGTCAAAATGTCCACTTAACTCACCCAAACATCTCAAATCCATTTTTTAAGAATGTACACACATTTAAGCTCCATAATGTTCACAACACCATTGATCATAACTGGTGTAATTTAGAAACAAAAAATGTTCAGAGTAGTAGAATGGCTAAATATTTAGACTACCGGACAGTGGAATATTACATGAACATACAAAATTAGTGAGTTGCAGCTGAACACAATAGAGATGCATACTATTAATATATAATGTTGGTCAAAATATCAGGACACCAGAGCTCGTATATGGATTTATTATTTTGTAAAGTTCAAAAAAGATGAAACTAATGATATATTTTAAGGCATGCATACTTAGGTGGTAAAATTGTTTTTAAGACATAGCTATTATAGTCAGCATTCTAGTTGCTGTGCAGAAAGAACCCAAGCAAAAGCGGCTTGTGGAGGAATGGGTTTATTTTGGCTTATGAACTTGAGGGGAGACTCCATCCTGGCAGGGAAAACAATGGCATGAGCAGAGGGTGGACATCACCTCCACCACAGCACTGCAAACAGCGGCAGGAAGGTGTGCCAAATACTGGCAAGGGGATGCTGGCTTATAACCCCCCATAAGCCCACCCCCAACATCACAGTTCCAGTCAGGTTGTAAAACCCAAACTGTCATCAGCTGAGGATCGATCAATCAGAACACATTCGTTTGTTTGTCGGGGACACCTGGATCAAAGCATGACAGATGTCAAGATCATGGCTAATTCTAGCGGACAAGAGAGCTATAACTAGCAGCAGGCTCATGGCAGAAACCTGGAGCCTGGCTAGTCTATGTCTTGATCTGTAACTGTAGCTGTAATAATTACTTCAATAGTACATGGAAGTCTTATGTATTTATAGATATATATTATGTTTCAATTCTAAAAAGCTAAAATTTAAGGGCTGGAGAGATGTCTCAGTGGTTAAGGCACTTACCTGCAAAGCCTAAAGAACCGAGTTTGATTCCCAAGTACCCATGTAAAAGCTAGATGCACAAATTGGTGCATACATCTGGAGTCTATTTGCAGCAGTTGGAGGTCCTGGTATGCCCATTCTCTCTCTCTTCTATTTCTTTCTCTACTTGCAAATAAATAAATATTTTTTAAAAAAACCTAAAATCTAAAATTAACTAAACAGATAAAAAAGAAATTTAGACACAGGTAAAGAGAATTCTAGAATTATAAAATACAAGAAAATTAAAAATATTTTATGCACACTTTCCAAAATCAGTAACAGCAGATGCTAATGAATGAAATGCTTGAAGTGTTGTTTAAAAAAATACCAAGAATGCTTTATTCAGCTATACTATCATTCAACAGTAGGGATGAGGGCTGGAGAGATTGCTCAGTGGTTAAAGCACTTGCCTGCAAAGCCTGACAACCTGGATTCAATTCCCCATGTAAAGCCAGAAGCACAAAGTGATATATGCATCTGAAGTTTGTTTGCAGTGACAAGAGGAGGTGCATCCATTCTCTCTATCCTCTCTGTCTGTGTGCAAATAAATAAAAATATTTTTTGAAAAAGAGTAGGGGGCTGGAGAGATGGCTTAGCAGGTAGGGCGCTTGCCTGCGATGCCTGACAATCTAAGTCCAGTTCCCAGTACCCACACAGAGCCAGATGCACAAAGCGGCCCATGCAGGTCTGCTCATTCTCTATTCTCTTCTATCTCTCTCTGCTTCCAAATAAATAAATAAAAATTATTTTTTAAAATAGGGATGATATTAAAAGTTTCCAGACAAACAAAAGCACATTTTTCAACACAAACAGATCTCCCACTAAATGTACTCTCTTCTGGTGATTTCCTGAATAAAATTTCAATACATAAATAAAAATAAAATAAAAACAAAAACAGTAACTTGAAGAAAAGCATTAGTGAGTAAAGAAACTAGAAAATTTTAGGAACATCAAATAAGCATTGACTAAGTGAACAAAGATAACATTGATTAATTTGGGGCATTAAAATGAGGTCCCACAATAATACTGGACAAAAGGAACATATATAATGAAAAAGACATGATCAGAGTTAAAACATGGTATGATTCTAATTACTTGGGAGGTACTGACTGAGCCACTATAATGAGTTTTGAATGCATATATTTTAAAATTCTATTTATTTGTGTGTGTGTTTGTGTGCACACACATGTGCCAGGATTTCCTACTGCTGTAAATGAATGCCACATGTGCCACTTTGAGGCTAGCTTTACATGGGTGCTGGGGAATTGAACTCAGATGGCAGGCTTTGTAAGTAAGTGCCTTTAGCCACTGAACCATCTCCCCAGCCCCAAGTATAATTAATTTTTATTTAAAATCCATGTAATCATGGAAATAACAGAAATAGACTATATAAGAAGTTTCAAACAGGAAGAACAAAGATAAAAAATTAAACTTTCATTATTTCAAAATAAAGGAAAACACATGGATAACATAAGCAAACAGGCGGATGGAAAGTATAAAGCAAACACCATCAATAAACTCAGTACATCTAAATGGTCCAAACTCCTCGGTTCAAAGATTGCAATTGCCAGGCCACATTAAGACTTATAGAAATGTGTTTTTATAAGTCATGATGATACAGAGTGGTTGGTAGAAAACGATGTCTAGGATTTGACTTTAAGACAGAATAGGAGATGGAGGTGTAGCTTAGTGGTAGAACATGTGTTTTACACAAGGTCCTGGATTCAAGTCCTAGCAGCACCCCTTCTCCAACACAGGATAGGACTAGGGTCTGAAGAGAGAGGATTATTTAATGGATACACAAAGTCAGTTTGGGATGATGAAAACATCCTGGAGATGGATAGTGTCATAGTTACACAATATTGGGAATGTGCTTAGTGCCACTGAACTGGGCACTTAAAATGATCAAAGTGAAGATATATACACCATGCATTTCCACAATAAAAATTTCCACAATAAAAATGGGTTTTAAGATCCCTTAAAATGTAGTCACTATGTAACTATAAAAGTAACAGATCATTAGGAAGATATGAAAAACAGTTATTTACATGTACTTACTTCAAACACAAAACAAAACTGTAAGAAGAAATTGATAAATTAATTGTAATATGTTGGATATTTTGAGAAAATCCTAGCTAGTAGTTACTAGTTACTAGTCACTAGTAGTTGATAAGTTGGCAGACAAAATTTAGCAAGACAGGAGATTTGAGCACCCCAATTAACAAGCATCTGGGTTCAGTTTCTCATCACCTAAGTAAAGCGGACTCAACATGACATATGTGTCTGGCATTCATTTACAGCAGCAGGAGATCCTGGCACATGTCTGCACACCCATCTCTATCCAGTCTCTATCTGGTGTGGTGACCAAGATGAAGACGAAGAGGATGAAAAGTCTTCCTAGATTGTCTCCATGACATCTGCAAGTGCATGTCTGTGCACCTGTTACCCCGGCTTCAGGGACATCCTCACAGCAGTGCATGCAGGCACCTGAGCAAGGTGTGCATTCCAACAACCTTAAGGTCACCAAAGTGGCTAGCAGAAAGCAATTCCAGAAGTTCTGAGACTGAACACCTGCTTATGGCCAAAAATAAAATAAAATTATTATTCCTGTTTAAAAAACATATAGGGCTAGGATGATGGCTCAGTGGATAAAACACTGCCCAAGCCCAAATATTCATGTTTGATCCCCAGACCCATGTAAAAAGCTGGAAGCCATGGTTGGCTTCTGTAATCCCAGCATATAAGATGCAAGGCAGAAATAGGAGAATTTTCTGGAAAGCTCCGAAACTTGAAACAAGTACAGCAATAAACAACAAACATGAAAATGAGAGGCTTATGTGGGTCCTGGGGAATTGAACCCGGGGCCTTAGGCACTGGAGGCAAGTGCCTTAACCACTGAGCCATCTCTCCAGCCCGAGACCCTGTCTCAAATGGGATGGAAGAAGAGGATGGACTTGAAAGGTACCCACTGACCTCCACATGTTTCCCATAGCAGTGAGCACACACACATGCACACACACTACACTAGCATAAAAAATTAAAAACACATAGATCATTTCAAAAAATTAACCACATGCATACTAGCCACAAAAAAATCTCAGCAAATAAAAACATATCAGTGTTGTATAGGCCCTATAAGCAATTAACTAAAATATAAATAACAGAAAAATACGTCCTCATATGGTTGGAGATTTAAGACCAGAATTTAAGCCTAAGAATGGAAATCAGATGATATATTGACTAAAATTAAGAAAATACAACCGGGCATGGTGGTACACGCCTTTAATCCCAACAGAGGTAGGAAAAATTCAAATGAATTCAAGGCCAGTTTGGGACTACAGAGTGAATTCCAGGTCAGCCTGGGCTGGAGTGAGACCCTACCTTGAATGCCCCCCCAGAAAAAAAAATATAACCAGAACATGAGCACCAAGAGTGAACCCTAATCCAAACAATGGATTTGGGGTGCTATAATGCCGTTCTGCAAAGGGGGGGGTGCTAGTCAGGAAGGCTGGGCATGAGTGGGAAGAGGGGACTATGGGAAATCTCCATATTCTAATCTCAGCTTTGCTGGCATCAAAGCCAAATATGATGTCATGTCCCTGTAATCCTAGCACTGGGGCGGTAGAGACAAGGGACCCCTGGGGCTTGCTAACTAGGTTCAGGGGGAGACCCTGACTCAAAAAAATAAGGTGGACAGTGATTGAGGAAGACACCCGACACTGACCTCTGACATGCTCACACATACACATACATTCACACACTCACTACATTCACACACACACACACACACACACACACACACACACACACACGCAGAGCATACTCTGAGTAAGTTGTTCTAAGGGTTTCATGCTCATTTAAATATCCTTAACAGCCCCATCAGTCTAAGGATGAAAAAATGGAGTTGAAGAGAATCGGGGCTGGAGTGATGGCTCAGCGATAAAGCACTTGTCTGTGAAATGACCCTGGTTCAATTCCCCCGTACCTGTGAAGCCAGATGCACAAAGTGGCGCATGCGTCTAAAGTTTGTTTCCAATGGCTAGAGGCCCTGGTGCACCCATGCTCTTTTTCTCTCTCTATCCCCCTCTGTGTCTGTATCTCTCTGTTTGCAAATAAATAATATATTTAAAACTTTTTAAAAAGAGAAATCAAGCAGTCTGCTCAAGACTAGATAATGGTGTCCCTGATGTGGATAAAGAAAAGCAGGTTGGCTCTGGCTTGTAACCATTATACAAACTGCCTCTTAAGCAGACATGAGACTCTTCATTTGGGGTTGGCTTTGGTGCTGGGGCTAGAATTTAAGGTGTCAGAAGTACCAAGAACCTGATTCAGCACTGAACTCTACCCCCAGCCCAACAGGTTCTTTGCATTCAGCTGCAACTTACACGATTATCATTTTTGTAGGACAAAGTGGTTAAGATACGTCAACCACTGACGGCATATGGTTCAACCTAAGAAATGGCAAATGAAAACAAATAAAACGAAGCTATAACATCACGAGGCTCTGGGATGACTGTACCTTTCCCTAAACTTATTAAAAGTCTTCTGCATGCATGTCCTGATGCTATTTCCTTCGAAGCATGAGGAGTGGAATTAAACTCTAAAACAAGTTCCCAGTATTACTCTTCAACTTTGGTAAAGAAAGGAAGGCATTTGCAGAGAGAGAGAGAGAGAGAGAGAGAGAGAGAGAGAGAGAGAGAGAGAGAGAGGAGAGAGGGAGAGAGAGGGAGAGAGAGGGGACAGAGAGAGAGAGAGAGAGAGAGAGAGAGAGAGAGAGAGAGAGAGCTCATGCTCAGTGTAAGAGCCAACATTGGTGGGTGGGGGGAGATGGCGGAGGTGCTCCCTCAGCAGCCCACGTCTCCTGTTCTTTCTCAGTCAAAACCAGAGCCAACCAGCCAGGATCCAGCCATAGGTTTGGCCCAGAAGTCCTTGTTTGCAAACTCCAGAGAAACCCAGACAGGGAACCTGCTCTCATTAGAGCACCCATCAGCAGGAGATCAAAGGTCCTCTTCTGCAGCTCCTGGCTGTACACCGACTCCCAGGAAATTGGAAATAAGAGAGGAGACAGGAGACAGATAGACGTTCCCTCCGGTTCAGTCTGTCTGATCTTTGCAATTACATTCCTTGAGTTTTAGATGACGCTTCCAGGAACTGTCTTTCACCTCTGGTGAGCAGTACAGTCTCTTTCTCAGCCTCATTCTTTCAACGAATCAAAGCTCACCCCCCCTGTCCTGTGCAGGGAACAGAATATCCTGGGTGAAACACTAATTTCCTTATGTCCTTCCTCAAGAACAGACATTTCATCTGAATTCTTCAGGGCAGAATTCTGCCAACTCCCCATCGCTTTTACATCCCATCATGCCAGTGTGAACAAGACATCAGAGGTTGGGTCTAGCCTGCAGCCCATGTAGAAACAGGAGACAGGGTTCTCTCTGAAAAGTAAAGGGAAATGTGAAATTGTGTTGCACACAGCTGCACAATGCTGTTCCTGTGAAGCGAGTGCATGAGTGTGCTCACAGGAAGTGGCTCACATGCACAAAGGTAGTTGGTAAATTTTCTCTGAAGGTGATTTGAGCATTTTCTAGAACCCTCTGCTCTACGTTTCCCTCCATAAATCTCTTTTTCTAGTGGTGCTCAGGAAGCCAGTCTGGGTCATAACTCACACGGCGCTGTCCTTCCTCTTTCGATCTCCTTCATCTTCCCAGGATGAAAATCTCAAGACTGATGGGAATGTCCCTCTGGAGGAGCCAGAAGTGCCACTCATCCATCCTCCTCTCTCCTCTCCTACTCTGCTATTGAGTCCTCCTCCCCCCCAAAAAAATCTTTCCCCCGACTCTTGGAACTTCCTTTTCACTGGGACAGCCACCCAGGGTTAAGTAAGATGACAAGGATTTTAACTTGACCCAAGCACCAGACTCAAGAGGCCTCCATGGAGAGCTGAATAGAGGCATCTTCCCTCCTCCCCAGGAAGCCTCTGGGGGCCAGCTGTCATGGGCTCTAAGGGAAGCTCCCTGCTTCTGCTGGTCTTCTCTCAGTGTCCTGTTTTATCTTTTCCATGGTGGCTTTGGTTTCTTCTCTCGAGGTCATTTTGCTCCACTCTGTAGAAAGCCCCGGGTTAGAGACACTGGGTGGGAGGTACAGAATCAGAGAGCTGGACAGAGCAGGAGCATGTGGTTTGGTTTGTGCCTTGCAGTCTTTTGGTGACAGGCTCACAAAGAACTGGAGAGGTTTTTGTCTACCCCTTGCCTCTCCACCCCTTCCCTTCAGGTAAACTCAAATCTCCATACTGTTTGACAACCTCCAAGCACTTATCTGCTGCACCAAACAAAATGAAGCAGATTCCATTGCTTCTGCCAGGCTTCCCTGAGGCCTGACCATTCCTTATGGGCAGGACCATATCCCTATTGCATCAAGCTCACGCTTTGCGTGGACACTTCTCCTTGACACCTGCCTTTTCCGTGAAGAAGGAAAGCCTCCCTTGGCCTTCCATTTCCAGTCCTCATATCTCGTCAAGACTCCTCCAGGGCTGGGAGAGGTCTCCATGGTTAAAGGTGCTTGCTTGCAAAGCCTGCCAGCTCAGGTTCAACTCGCCAGCACCCACATAAAGTTGGATGCAAGATTACGCCTACATCTTGTATTTGTTTGCAGTAGCAAATGCACATACCCATACACACATATGTGCAAATCAAAAATTTAAAGAAACTTATTCTAGAATGATATTAATTTTTAAAGGAGAAAACACTCAGAATAGGGAGAAATCTCTAAAAACAAGGCATAAAAGAGCAATTCATCATGGTTTGATTACATCAAAATCATCAAAAAGTTTTCCTGGGTCTGGAGAGATGCTCAGTGGATAAGGACCGAGTTCAGATCCCCAGAAGGCACATAAAAGCTGGATGCAGTGAGAGTCTCTACTCCCAGTCCTCCTACAGCAAGATGGGAGGTCCAGACAGGAAATCTCGGGGAGCTTGAAGGGCATCTGGCCTGGCATACGCACAGTGAACAACGAAGAGACCCTGTCTCAAACAAGGTGGAAGGCAAGTGCAGATATCTGAAGTTGTCCTCTGATCTCACATGTGTGCCCTGGCATGCACACACATACCAATAAAATAAGAAAATTAAAAATTGTAATTAATAAAACCATGTTTCAGCCAGGCATGGTTGGGCACACCTTTAATCCCAGCACTTGGGAGGCAGAGGTAGGACTGTGAGAAGGAGGCCAACCTGAAACAACAGAGTGAGTTCCAGGTCAGTCTGGGTGAGAGTGAGACCCTACCTTGCAAAAACACAAGCAAAATGATAAAGAAAACAGAAAAATAAATCCTGTTTTCTGTCTGAGGGGCATGCTAAGCATGAGGAGCAGGGCATGCTAAGGATGGCACACAGGGTCTTACATGTTAAGCACACACCACGGAGCTATATCCCAACCCCAAATTTATTTTCTTTGAAAGTACATTTATATAATGACAAGAAAAATCACCAGCTGGAGGATCGTTGCTACTCAATGACTTATGAAGGATTTGTACACAGAATATATGAAGAATTGATTTTAAAACTAATAAAAAGCAACCTAAACAATAAAAAATGTGCAAAAGATGTGAAGAGGCCATCATTTGAGTGAAAATCCAGGTAGCCAGAAAACACCCCCCAAAATACTTAAATTCTTTAGTAACCAATAAAATGTCAATTAAAATTTCCATCAGATTGTCATGACTTACCAAGTGTGATAGTTTCAGGTGTTAGCGAGGGTGTGGAGCAGTGGAAACATGTCCCACACAAGCGAGAGTGTGCATGGGCATGGCCACTTTGGAAGTTACTTGTTAATTCCAGTCTTTTGGAAGCAATTAGGTTATACATACCCTGTCACTCAATGGTTCTATTAATTTTTAACTATTGATATAAAAATCTATCATAAAAGTTACATCTTAACCTTATTTAAATATAGAGTGCAGGAGTGCTCACTATATAAACACTGATGTGCAACCTTTTACGCACGCAGCCATAGTGCATTATTTTGCATGTGGATGTTTAATTTTTCAAACACCATTTGTTGAAAAAAATGAACCTTTTTGCATTGGGTTTTCTTGGTATTTTTTGTTGAAGATCACTTAACCCTTTCTTTTTCTTCCTTGACTGTTCTGGTTAAGGCTAGGAAGATGACTCAGTGGTTAAAGGCACTTGCTTACAAAGCCTGATGACCCAATCCCCACATAAAGCCAGATGCAAAGTGGCACATGCACCTGTGATCCCAAGGTGCCTATAACAATAAGACAAAGCCAGGAGAGCCTGAAGCTCATGGGCCAGCTAGTCGAATGTTTCTTTGCTGTCTGACAGTTCATTCATAGTAGCAAGAGACCCTGCCTCAAAGAAGGTAGAGAACAGGCATCCCAAAGTTGTCATCTGACCTCTACAAGTGTGCACATGTACACGCACACACACAAAATGAATGAATGAGTAAATAATATTTCTCTCTCTCCTTGCAAATGCATATTTTAAAAATAGTAAAATGATAATAGTAAAGAGGAGGGAACTTCTAGCTCTTTGGAAATACATCTTCTCAGAGGTGATAAAATATGCTCATCATTGAGGGGAAATTTCCTAGGAGGAAACGTTTTAGATGGAAGAGACTCGGCATCAGGAGGCTCTGGTGGCAGCAGGATCCTGCATGGGATCTGAAGCAAGCTGGCCTCTGGTGTGTTGTGGTAGGAAGTTCCTTCAGAGGCCCGCTCCTTCATCCCTGGAAGAGGAGCATTGAGTGTGTTATTAAACCTGTCTGAGTTTCAGTTGTTTAATCCGTAAGATGGAAATAATAAGACTTCTTTACTGGGTGACTGGGAGAGTTTGATTGGTTTGGAAATGGAAAGTGTCCATGCTCAGACATTACTTCTCCCATCACTAGCTGTCATCTTTGTTTCTATGAGAACATTGCTTCAGTATTGCCAAGAAAGTCACCTCAACCTAGCCTGACACAGGAATAGCCATCCTTTTGAGAACACATCAAATGTGCTGAGCAGGGTCAAACTAGGCAATATTTCCTTATGTCAGCAGGTTGACCTTCTTAATTCTGCTTTGTTCTGACTGACATGTAAAAGAATTTAGTATTTATGTTCCCTAACTTCTCATTGATGAAAGTAGGGGGCATAGCCACAGGTCAGGGAAGAGACTGGGAACTGACAGAAGACTGGGGAAAATCTCCAAAGTGGATAACCCACATGGGGAAAAGAGCCAAGGCCAAAATGGGTCAAGTGTTTGTCACATGGCAGCTGGAGTCAAGGCTTTATCTGAGTGTATTCAACCACCATAGCATCTCTTTGGGCTAGGCACTGTTATTGGGGCCATTTTATAGAGGAGGAACCCCAGGCTTAGCCAAGTAACTTACTCAGCCTCAGAGATGGAAGTGAGAAAGGATTGCAACCTGGTCTCTTATCTCAAAGACCAGAGAAGCCCAGAGCAATTCCAGACTCATCAGGGCCCCTACTTTGCAAATACCCGATTGTCTTGTGCTAAGCTTTGGAGAAGGTCTCTGCTCTTACAATGGGAGGAAGGGGGGAATGCTACGAAACAGTGTTCTGAATTTTAAGTGAACAACCGTCACCAATGAGTTCTTTAGAGTCGGTCACCTGGTGACAATCTTTTCTGGACCACCTGACCATGTGTCACCTGTTCCAGGCTTTCCTCAGCCCCGACTGCCTCTGTGCCTGTGAACACACATCCTTAGTTCCTTCAGGGATGGAACACTTCTCCTGTGGCCGAAGCTCCACTAGTCCATCGAAGTGGAGGCCAATGCAGCCTGGCTATCATCCATTTCTCTCCAGGGCTAGTTGTCGAGGAGGGGGTGAGCAGAGACTTAATGACATGCTTTCCTTAACAATCTTCCAAACCTCTCATCTAGGAGCGGGTTTATAAGCATTCATCAACAACACCCTGGCAAACTAGGTTAGTAGGATGAGCCCACTGCCTGTTTGGGAATCTGGGAGGCTCAGACATTCCTACCAAGACTCCAGACTCAGGGGCATTGACCAAATTTCCTCCTACATCACACGCCATTCAGAAAGCTGCATGGCTCCTCTGGCTGGCTCTCTTCTCCCTACCTTCCTTCCACCCCCATCATTTTGGCAAAATGAAGGCTGGGCTTTGCCTTACTTCCCACGGAACTAATTAAAGTCTACAAAGTACTTCGAGAATGTTCAGTGTGTTGTTGCCAAGACAGAATTACAGGTGGGAAATAGGTTCGGTCTAGGATGACCAAGTGGCAGGAGGGCTCCAATAGGCCTTCCTTCACACAAGAACAATACCACAGTTCTGACTGTCTTTTCTCCTCAAAACTCAGCCCAGCCACCCCCCACACTGCCTGTCTTATAAAGGACGTGGTGGGAGCACAACTTGGTCTGAAGCAGAGCTGTCTGATGCAGATGTTAACAGCCTGCCTCCCGGACTTCCAGCTGTGCTTGGATAATAATTGCTCTTGAGCTTCTGCTCCAGCATGGTCTTGACGTGGGCACCTCTGAGAAGAGTAGTCAGGTCCTGCCCAGGAAGAGTTTACCAGGGAAGACAAAACACACCATTAAAAACAACCTGGAACAGTCACACAGCTACACACTCATAGAGGGAAATAAAATGTCATTGAAGAGATCAGGGTTAGACAGCAGAAGAACATCCTTCTGTGTAGATATTGTGGCTTGTCCCTTGCTTTTAGATTTAGAAAGATGCCTGTCTGAAAGCAGGGCATTATTCCTTTCAAAAGTCATCACTCAACGTTACAAGACACCATCTTTTGAGTTATCTTAGGTATATTTCACTTTTAGGCACATCAACTTTACCTTGGGTATTTTTCCTTTATTTATTTATATTTGGACAATTTCATAGATGGACAGAATGTATCCAGATCATAGTTACCTCAATCACCCTCTCTTATCCCTCCTCTACTCCTGACAAATGTTTTTTTCTTCTCAATCACTCCCTACCTCTTTCTTCTCTTGGTGTACTATAAACCCACTTCTGGTTCCATCTTCCCCAGTCCCATATCCTGACAATGGCTGTTCAAATCACCCTGGCCTCTTGTGGGACATGTCATGGAGCTAGCCAGTCCTCTCCCAAGTAAGGGTGAACAGTATTGTTTTTTAGTCATTAGTCCATGTCTGAAATGTACAGATGTTAGGACATCATGATATAAGAAGAATGAAGGGGGCTGGAGAGATGGATCAGTGGTTAAGGTGGTAGCCTTTAGAGCCTAAGGACCTGGGTTCAATTCCCCAGCACCCATGTAAGCCAGAAGCACAAAGTGGCACATGCATCTGGAGTTCTTTTGCAGAGGCTAGAAGCCCTGGCATGCCCATTCTCTCTCTCTTTTTCTCTGCTTACAAATAAATACATAAAACATTTATGTTTTTATTTATTTGCAAGCAGAGAGAGAGAGAGAGAGAGAGAGAGAGAGAGAGAGAGAGAGAGAGAATGGACACAGCCACTGCAAAGGAACTCCATATGCATATGCCACTTTGTGCATCTGGCTTTAAGTGGGTACTTGGGAATCAAACCCTGGTCATTAGGCTTTGTAGGCAAGCGCTTTAACCACTGAGCAATTTCTCCAGTGCAAATAAAAGTAGTTTTAAAAAAGGATGAGGGTTTAGGGAGACATCCAAGCCTCTCAATTTCCAAGGGATTAATTCTGCATCTTTTAAATCAAAGGCTCTCATGGCCTGTCACCATGGCAGGAAAGGCTCTCTGGTGTCTTGATTATCCACACATCCAGTAGCAAACTGTTTGATGGCCCCAGCAGGGATTTCAGATTAAACAGGGAAAGTATTCTTAGAGAGGTCCGACCTAGCAAGAAGGGTTTCTTGCGAGGAATGAACCTCTGGAGGGAATTTCATTCTGGCCTTTATGAGATGATGGAGGAAGTGCATGGCCACACCCAAGGATGCAGGGCAAATGGAACGTGCAGGTCAAGGTCAAACATAACCTGCAAATAATCATCCAAATGGAATACACACAGATAATAGCAAAAATGGACAAATAATAGCGAGGGAAATGGCCACCTCTTTCTAGGATTCCATCTTTATTATCAGAAGAAACAAGGGAACCCATTAGGGGAATGGAAGGCCATTATGAAAATGACCTTGGCACCAGACTCATTCTAAAACTATGGTTTCAGGCCAGGGTTCATCTGTTCAAACTTGCAAGCCTTGTCCATGCCCTCAACCTTAGAAGAGAAGATTCTATTGAATCTGTGGAGCCACCAACCTAAGCTTGGCAGGCCTGGTCTTCCCATCCAGCCTTGCTCCACCTGAAGACTCTCATCCCTGTCACCTGCAGTGTGCCCAACCACACTGATTGCTTGGGAAAACCTACTGGGCTCAGGAAAGTGGATGAACTATATCTGTTGTTTAGTTTTTGTTTTGCATGTGTGCATACATGTATGCATGTTCACATGTATGTATGTGCATGCACATTTAAAGGCCAGATGATAACCTGGGGTGCCAGCTTCAGCTACACTATCCACCTGTTTTTGACCCAGGGTCTCTCATTGGCCTGGAGCTCAGTAATTAGGCAACACCGGCTGACCAATGAGCTCAGAGGTTTTCCTTTTTCTGTCTCTTCAGTGCAGAATGTTGGGGTCAGATGCCTCTGGGGGCCCACGGAGGCACACCCTGATTACAGGCATGTGCCACCATGCTTGGCATTTTTATGTTGGTACTGGGGATCAAACTCAGGTCCTCATGCTTGTGAGGTAAATATTCTACCAAGTGAGCTCACCCAGCTCCCTGGTTTTGGTTTTTTCTCAGAGTCTTGTTATGTAACCTAGGCTGGCCTCAAGCTCACGAGCCTGCTGCTCCAGTGTCTCAAGGGCTGGGTTACAGATGACTGCCACCATGCCTCACTTGAACTGTATTTTTGATATAGAGCAAATTTCCCTGACAGAGAAGATCAAATAATATATCTCTTGAATTTGAAGTGACAGATGGCCCAATAACATTTATTTGACCTGAACAGGGGTCCTGCCCTAAAGACTTCTGTGGAATTCAATAATATCAAAGATTAATATCTCAGAATTGCAGGCCAGAAGAACTTCCAGTCTAAGTGGGGAAACAAAAAAGACATATGAGAACAATCCCAGAGCTCACTAAAGCTGCTCACAATTATGTAGTACCTGCTAGAAAAGATGAGTGCGAAGCTGGAGTCAGCACTGTTCTTATTTGACTTTATTATTACTTTGTATGGTGCTGAGAATCAAACTCAGAGCTGCATGCATGCACGGCAAGCTATAACCCTAACCCAACTCTATTCTTCTTAGCAACCATTTTGAGCATTCACTGTGAGCTGGGGGGAGTTTAGTACCATCTTTCCTTTTAATTCTACAAACTTCTGTAGTAGATACGGGCGCCATCATTTCCGAGATAGCATTAATTTACCTAAGTAAGCAGGAGAGTGAATTAAAATTCCCCAGGTTGAAACTCATATATATGTCTCAAAGTAGGTGCCTTAACCCTTGCCCCCATTTCCCAGGGACTCTCAACCTTGAAAGAAGTCACAGGCTCTCTTTGCTTGAAGCACATTGCACAAGCGATCTTGAGGAAGCATTAGGAAAGAATGAGTGATAGAAACTTCTGTCTTTCAGTGTTCTGCTTGGAGTATCCTGCTCTGATCCCTGAGTTAAGAAAATAAACTACAAACTGGTGGGGGTGGGGGAGCTGGAGGGATTGCTCAGTGATTAAAGGCCCTTGCTTGCAAAGCTTAATGGCCTGGGTTCAATACACAACAAGTTCTCTTGACATAGAAGATTACATGATACATTTCATGACTATCCAGACTGATAAGTGTATTCTCAATTTAACTTTTATTGTTTTACTAGATTTAATAAAATTAACAGAAAAGGATATTTTGGGGACCTCTTCATTGACTTTCTTTTAAAAATATTTATTTGTTTATTTATTTACGAGAGAGAGAGAGAGAGAGAGAGAGAGAGAGAGAGAGAGAGGCAGACAGAGAGAATGAGTATGGGCACACCAGGGCTTCTTGTCACTGCAAAAAACTCCAGACACATGTACCACTTAGTGCATCTGGCTTTATTTGGGTACTGGGGAATTAAACCCAGGCTGTCAGGCTTTGCAAGCAAGTACTTTTAACCACAAACCATCTCTCCAGGTCCTGACTTTCTATTAAATTTTTTTAACTTATTTGTAAGGAGAGAGAGAGAGAGAGAGAGAGAGAGAGAGAGAGAGAGAGAGAGAGAGAGAGAGAGAGAGAATGCATCCAGCAGGGCCTCTTGCTGCTGCAAAGGAAGTCCAGACATGGGCTACATTGTGCATCTGGCTTTACATTGGTTGGTACTGGGGAATTGAACCTGGGCTCACATTGCAAACAAGTGCCTTTAACTGCTGAGCCATCTCCCCAAGCCCCTCATTGACTTTCTAGGACAACAACTTCCCGCATGTCTAGCTTCATGCCTGCTGCTGCTGCTGCTTCAGGAAGAGCACCGGAGCTTCCTGAGGCTGCGAAGCACTGAGCACATGAAATACAGAACTGGGTGAAATGCTCATCTCCCTCCAGCCCTGTGTACTGCTGTGCACAGGTTCACCCGGATGCAGGTGATGCAAGTGGAGCCACTTGAGTAAGAAGGCAGGAGACTGAGGGTCTCTTTTCAATTTGGCCTTCCAACTCATCCTGTTGGCAGGGAGCACTTATTTCCTGGCACTGATGATGGACCAGGCATTAGGATTACAGAAATGACCTTGATACAACCTTACCAGTAGGTGCTCATGTGTGTGCACACGTGTGTGTGTCAGAGTTGGAGAAACATATTCCTTCCACCCAACACAAACAAATGTAGCCAGGAGTGGAGTTGGGGGGTGGGGGATAGTGGAGGGCTAATACTAACAGTGCTGAATCAACAACTTTTCCACCCCCACTTCCTCAGACTGGGACATTGCAGGAAACCACACCAGTTTCACTAATCCCCCATCAATGGCACTCTCTGCATTACTGGCCTCATTATTTCTTAATGGGACTTCGTTGATTACAGACTGCTTAATTACAGCGACAGATTCTCTCTTACTTAGGGGGGCCTGGGGCGGGAAAATTAAGGTGAGAAGGTATGGGGGGATTATGACTATAGGCACCCCCACCTTCACTCACTGCCCTGCTACCTAGGCCAGAAGCCCATGTGGGAAGGAGCTCTCAGCACTGCCCTCCATCTCCAAATAATAAAAGCTTTCAGGGGTAAGGGGGAAAACGTCAACTTCCCCTTAGAGCCTTTTTCCAAATACTTTTCTCCACTAGGTTTTAAAATGTCTGATAATGAGAAAGAAACAGCAGTACCATGTCACTACCGCACCACAGTTAGAGCCCACAGAAAGAAGAATAATAAAGGCCTGCAGAGAGCAGGCTGTGGAAACACCTGCTCTGAGCTATCCAACCCAGGGTCCTTCCAGGAAGGCACTCCCCTGTCCCAACCCCATGAAAGTCACCAACCCCTACATCGGAAGGGACTTTCAACATTACATATGTGCATTATGTATCCAAAGAAGAAGAAATAAGGAGAGGAAAGAGGAAGGGAGCATCTCTCTCTCTCTCTCTCTCTCTCTCTCTCTCTGTGTGTGTGTGTGTGTGTGTGTGTGTGTGTGTGTGTGTGTGTGTGTGTGTGTGTGTGTGTTGTGATGAAGAGGAGCAGGAGGGATAAACAGGCTAGGCAAGGTGAAAGTTAAAACACCGAACCAGCTGCAGGGGACAGAAAAGGCACTTCCGGCAGTAAGCAGAGACTGTGGGAGAGGGTCCAGAAGACCACACTCCTCTTGAAGCAACACGTTCTTGGACTGACCTTGTCAACCCTACCATACCTGTCCAAGACTTTTAACTAGTTTTGATTTAATCAACTGTTGCGGTCAGCTTTTTTAGTTGCTGCGCAGAAAGAACCCAAGCAAAAGCGGCTTGTGGAGGAATGGGTTTATTTGGCTTAAGGACTCAAGGGGAGACTCCATTCTGGCAGGGAAAACGATGGCATGAGCAGAGGGGTGGACATCACCTCTGCCACAGCACTGCAAACAGTGGCAGGAAGGTGTGCCAAACACTGACAAGGGGAAGCTGGCTTATAACCCCCAAAAGCCCAACAACACAGCTCTAGTGAGGTTCTAATTCCCGAATTGCCATCAGCTGAGGATCGATCTATCAGAACACATTCATTTGTTTGTGGGGGACACCTGGATCAAACCATGACATCAACTATTGATTAATTGTATTAAGAAAATGAACGTGGACAATGAAAATTAGAGATTATCAAAGTAATTTTTTGGTGGAACTGAGGATTAAGCCCATGGCCTTTCCCATGTTAACACACTCTGCCACTGAGCTGCAAGCCTGGTTTGTAATATCAAACTAATTTTAAAATTTTATTCCACCAAAGGAGTTACCATAGCAATTATTATCATGTGAATATCCACTGGAAGAGAATCACTACAAACTTGGTAATTGGTTGGGAAACCAAGATGCATCCTGAAGGTCAAGGAATAGTCAAATAAAAGTTTAAAATTTTCTGAAGTTAATATGTCTGCCAATATTTAAGAGTTGACCACTTGTGTCTGTATTCTGAACTACGTAATTCAAAAACATTTCTCATGTTCCTTTCATTTGTCAGAGTCATCATCATAGAAAGCTCTGCTTAGGATTCTTTCTTCCTCCTTTTATATAGACTGGCTTCTTCCTTATGCTGCGAGAGCATTAAACTGTCTATAAAACTTCCTAAATTAATCACCCAATAGTTTAAACATAATAAACATGTGAACTGTCCCAGTTAATTGGCCCAAGAAATTGTGTGCATCCCTAGAATCATATTTTTTCCTCTCATGCTTTCCCTGTCACGCTGGGCTAATGTTATAAGAGAAAAAAAAACACTTATGCTGAATTCATATCCAGATTTAGAGTAAGAGCCTTAATTAATTCAGATTCAGGGAGTAATTCACTGACGGGATCATCTGGTGAAGGGTGGTTTGATCACTTCAGAGATGACCACCTTGTGTAGAGGAAGGACAGGCACAGTCCCTCCTCACTGTCCTGCAGGAGGCAGAACAGAATTTCTGAAGTAGAGACAGAGGCAAAGAGAGACAAGGATAGAACTCTGAGGCCCTTTACAGGTGTCTCAGAGTAAGTGCTGGAATGATACAAAAAACCAATGAAAGGACTAATTTAGGGCTGAAGAGATGGCTCAGCAGTTAAGGCACTTGCCTGCAAAGCCTAATGACCTGGGTTCAATTCCCCAGTACCCACATAAGCCAGATGCACAAAGTGGCACTTGCATCTGGCACACCCATTTTCATATTCTCTCTCTCATTGTAAATAAATAAATATTTTTTAAAAAATGAATTCAGTGAGTAAAGGAGCAAAATGAAGCAGCATATCCAAGATTCTGTGTGTGTAGAACACCCCCAGACTTAAATCTGTAGAGATCAGCAGAGAAAGGACCCCAAATCTGGGAAAGAAGGGGAGGATGTGATAGTTAAGAAGACACGTTGTAAAGACACTGAAAACTAGGTCACAACATGACTTCTTGTCCTCTCTGCCTGAACCAATTCACCCTCACTGTTGGTGGACAGTCCACTTGCTTCTTACAAGGCTACTGGGCCTGTGTAAAATATGTCTTCATGGTGCAGAGAAGGAAAAAGAACATCTCCCTGTTACTATGGCTGTGAACCTCTCCAAGGAACACCTAACTGTGAGCCATCTGACAGGATGTGGTGGCAGCTGGGAGCTTGACCATTGCCAACTGTGTGGTGGGCTGGAGTCTCTGAAGGGTTTATTCAGAGGGCAACAGCCAACTCCACTTCACTGTTTCTGCAGACATAAAAAGCACAAAGAAAAATAAGCTGCAGAAGCAAGGACTGAGTTAGACACAGGTGAAAATTTCTCAAAGGAAACAACTTCCTTCCTTGGTGTCCTTTATTAACATTTGCCTATCAAGGATGGCTTGGATGCCAATTCGTCAAGCTTGTTAGGAAATAGCGATAATAATAATAATAATAATTCAAACATTTTCTCACCTGTAGTATGGGTCAAATTATAATAATGTTTGGCTGAGATGCTATATGAAGGAAAATGTAGAGCCCCATAAGTAGCCTTTAGTAGAGAGAGTGTGTGTGAATAATCTCCCAAATACATACTGAGCCCCCTTTTTTGCTTACCATCAGTTCCCCTAAATATGGAATGGGTACATGCTCTGGGGAAATTGCTCAGTGGTTAAAGGTGCTTGCTTGCAAAGCCTGCTGGCCCCTGTTCCATTCCCTAGTAGCCACATAAAGCCAGATGCACAGAGTGGTGCATGTGTCTGGAGTTCATTTGCAATGGCTAGAGGCCCAACTCTCTCTCTAATAATTAATAAAAATATTTATTAATTGACATATTTATTAATTTTGAGAGAGAGAATATGATGGAAAATATGATGTAAAGAAGTCATATGTCATCAGGACTCAATTACCAAACTGTTTGCAAAGCTCACGTTCCCATGCTCTCATCTTTCATTCTGGGTACAATCTAATCTGTCAGTTAATACGGGGTCTGGGAAGCTGGACACCGGTTCCCCAGGCAGGGAAAAGAAGCTGGAAGAGCTGATGCAGGAATGAGCGTAAAGAACATCCCACACAGAGAGCTTTAGCCACCGAGCACTTGTTTTTCATCATTTTATGAGCAGACTTTGTGTGGCAGGTGTGATATTTGGAAATGTGGTCATAAATATGGATAAGCTGCTGGTCTCGAGGTCTGCATTTTGATGAAATCTTATGACCCTCGCTAAAGTTTTGTCGAAAATGTTATAGGAGGAGATAGGCTCACAAGCCGTTTGAGTTTGTGCTTTGGCAGGTCTTCTTGATCACTTGCTAAGTACAGAAGGGGAGGGTGGTTCCCAAGTAGAGCAAAGTCCATGCTGTTCTATGGGAACAGGAAGGGGTCAGTTTATGTATGATGGGCAATGGCACAGAGAATGCACAAGAAACCCAGACTTTCAGATGCAGAGAATTCTTCCAGGCATAAAGCAACAAGCCAAGCACATGTGCTCTGCCTCGGCTACACGTGAAGCTTTGCTTTCATACTTCCAGGCGAGAGCAGGAAGAGGGCAATATGTAGATGCAGGTATTAAGAAGTTGCATGGAGGCTTTTATGAGACACCATCAAATGAGCAGAGCTGTAAAATGCAAATGAGAGGAAAGGGGAAAATGACTATTGAAGAGACTACCTGAAAGAACATAAATCCACTTAACGGAACATGGCATGCATCTAGAAAAATGCCTTCAAAACCATTACAAACAGCATATAAATAAGTGCAAATAGATACAATCCAGATTGAGTCCCTGGCGCTATGTGAACACAGAATAAACAAGAAACCAATAGTGGGTGAGGGGAACCAGGGATTGCTTCTTGGAGGGTGCAAATCTGATTATTAGAAATGCTGGAATAAGTGGATGTTCAATAAGTTACTTGGGCATGAACCAGCCAAATTCTAAAAAGTAGACAATGAGAAAGTCTTCAAAGGCTTGCCAAAATGTGCTCTCCAGCCATGGCTCACTTTTGCCACAGGGAACGTGTTCTTCATTTGCCATTTTGGCTGATCTGTTTCTGTCTTTTATCCTGCAGACGCCCCTCAGACACTCCATTCTGGTCCTCACAGGTCATTGTGACTTTGAGATTTCCTGTGGCTTTAGAAGTATGCCAATCACTTGTTATGGAACACAAGGAGGCAATTATCCAGACACTGTATGTGTCAACTCCGTTTTGATTAATCAAGTTCATCTCTCCCATTTTCTGCTTCACACGAGTGGGGGGATTGAAATCAGGCCAGCAGGTTTTGCAAGCAAGTGCCTTGAGCCACTGAGCCATCTCTCCAGCCCTGACTGTGGGTGTTGGTTCAGTAGGCCTAAAGCAGGGCCTGAGAGTCTGCGTTTCCTACAAGTTCCAATAATACCCACACTGCTGGTCACCAACTGTTCTCTGAATAGCAAATGCCTCAACTGCATGAGAGACTCCTATGAATAAATAAGAAAAAGATAAGCTAGGGAAAGATGACATGCAATTCTATGCAGTCTCCACCTCTCAGGAAGCTCAGGCAGGAAGGCTGAAGCCTAGGAATTCACAGTCAACCTGGGCAATATGTCTCTTTTTAAAAAAAGAAAGTATCTGGGCATGGTGGCACTCAAGAGACAGAGGTAGGAGGTTCTCCGTGAGTTCAAGGCCAGTCTGGGACTACATAGTGAATTCCAGGTCAGCCTGGGCTAGAGTGAGACCTTACATGGAAAAAAAGAAAAAAAAAGAAAGAAAGTAAACGAGAATAATTCTAATTAGAATAACATATGAAGAATAGGCTGAAACTCAAAAATAAATATGTACTCTTCAGTAATCTAATCTTACATATATGGTAGTTTATTCCTTATAAAATATTTTTTATTTTTATTTTTATTTGAGAGAGAGATAAAGAGGCAGATAGAGAGAGAAAGAGAATGGGTGTGCCACTGCACATGAACTCCAGACACATGTGCCACTTATGTGCATCTGGCTTTACGTGGGTACTGAGGAATCGAACCCAGGTCCTTAGGCTTTACAGGAAAGCACCTTAACTGCTGAACCATCTCTCCAGCCCCTATTATTTTTTCATTGCTATAGTGCCATACCATAATTCACATATTCATTCACAAGCTGGTGGACATTTGGGCTGTTTCCAGTTTGAAACTATTATAACTAAAGTGGTTATGAACATTGTGAGCAAATCTTTCTGGATGCACACATGTTCATAAATGAATGAAAGGAATGAAATTGTTGGAATTTTTGATGGGCCTACATTGGACTCATTAACAAACTTCCAAAGCAGTGATGCTGTTTTCCATCCCTGCCAGCTGTGTTTGGGGGTTCCAGTTGCTCCACACCTTCATAACATGCACTTCTCTGTTATTTTTCTTGTGAGCCACTTCAGTGGTACAGAGTGGTATCTCGCTGTGATTTGTATCTGTATTTTCTCAATTACTAAGATCTTGAATGACTTCCCTTCATATAATTTCCATTCATACTATTTTTCCCAGTAAAATGAAGTTTATAGACAGACAAATGGAAACCAGGATATTAGACTAGTTCCTTGGGGGAGGCGAGGAAAGCAAGTATCTGGAGAATAAAAAAGAAGGTTCTGAAGAGTGGTGGTCTCTACTTTCTTGTCCTGGTTGATGGTTAGTGTACACATTTGGTTCCTGAAGCTTCATCCAGCTGCACATGTGAGATGTGTATGTGTGCCAAGCCCACACAGAGTTTAAAAAGTGTCCTCTGCCCAGCATCCTAAAGACAGAAAGGTCACAATGGCCTACTGACTTTAGGAAGAGATGATTAAGGAGAATCTCAGGAAAAGCGAATTTGATATAGAAGTGTGGGAGGTGGGACACAGACTGTGGAATTCTCAAGAGACCCAGTGGGACCACCTGCCATCGTCCATGGCCTCAGCTCCCCTTCAAAGCCTCTTGACTGATAATCCTGAAGCCTGTCAAGAATTCAGAGCTGAAACATTTTCTTGTCCTCTTGGTTGGCAATGCGCTGCCACCAGGACTGGTAGCTATAACTCTCTTTTGCTCCCTCAACACTGGCAAACCCAATGTTACCAACTGTCACCTGTCACCACCTTTGCCCTGCTGGTTGGCAAAACCATAGGCAGCAGGATTCCAGTTTTCATTCAAGTTGTTGTTATATTTCCATGTAAATAAATCCTCCCTTCACCATGCACTGTCCATTCTATTCTTCCGGTGGACAGACAAGAGCCAGAAAGAATAAGTGACCACTTCACTGTCAGGATACTCCTATGCCCAGCCCCCTCCTAAAATGTCCGATCAGGAGGCAGGGAAGCTGTCTATTTGATCTGCTGATGTTTCCAAGGCATCCACAGCAGGCATGCAATAAGTGTTCATTTGAATAAGTCAATGTGGTGGTTTGAATGTAAAATGTCCCCCATAACCTCAAGCATTTGTGATTAAGTCTTCCACCCTGTCCCCAGCTGGTGGAGCCTTTGGGAGGTAGAGCCTTGTTGAAGGTGATGTGTCACTGGGGATGCAGGTCTTGGGATTTTATAGTTCATTCTTGCTGCAATCCTAGCACTTTGGGAGGTAGAGGCAGAAGAATCGGGATTTCAAAGTGATCCTCACCTTATTTGAATTCACAAAGATTTCAGTCTATGGTCTCCATTGTTACTGGGATATGGTAAGTAGAACATTCTGGGAGTGTGATGGTTTATATTGTCAACTTGACATGACCTAGAATCACCTTCAGAATCATCCTGATCTTCTCCAGGAAGGGGTGGAACTCCTGTGGGGGGCACTTTGGGGTCCAGCTGGCTGCATGCAGGTGGAATGTGCTCTGCACCAGGTGGCTCAGCAGCCCACTCAGGACTTGCTGCCCTCAAGCTCCCCTGCCATGACTGGAAGCTCTAACCTTCATACATACTTTTAAGCCACACTATCTCTGTCCATTATTTAAGTGTTTGTCCTGTTATTCCTGGACTTGTAAAGGTATAGAAAAGATTTCACCAATGAAGACATCAGAGGTTATTTTCTTCAGAGAAAAGTCTTTTCAGTTCTAAATTCACTTTCTTTAGTTGAGCTGGGGTTATTAACATTTTTCACTATTTATGTGCCAGTTTTGGCAATTTATGTCTTTTCATCTAAGTTGTCAAATGTGTTGATTTGATCAGAGTACATTGAATATGTGTATGGAGGTTGTCAATAAAAAAGCAAAGGAGGGGCCAGGTGTGGTGGCGCACACCTTCAATCCCAGCCCTCAGGAGGCAGAGGGAGGAGGATCACTGTGAGTTCGAGGCCAGCCTGAGACTACAGAGTGAATTCCAGGTCAGCCTGGGCTAGAGTGAAACCCTACCTCAAAAAAAAAAAGTTGAGAGGGCTGGAGAGATGGCTCAGTGGTTAAAGCACATGCTTACAGAGCCTTATGGCCTGGGCTCAATTTCCCAGTGCCCACATAAAGCCAGGTGCACAAAGTAGTGCATGCATCTGGAGTTCATTTATAGTAGCTGAAAGCCCTGATGTGTCCATTCTCTCTTTCTCTGCTTGCAAATAGATAAATAATATTTTAAAAAGTTAAGAAATTGTTTGTAATTTCCCCTTTAAAATCTGTACTGTCTCTTGTTTCATTCCCAATAGTTGTCGTCTGTTTCTCCCTCTTTTCATAAGCAATCAGCTATAAACTTATTGATTTTATTAATTTATTCAATGACACAACTTTTAGCATCAGATTTTCTCTGTTCTTTGCCTGTTTTCTATCTCATTGATTTCCAGTCTAATCTTTACTATTTCAACCTTATACTTACTTTAGATTTATTTCATCATCCCTTTATAGATTCTTAAAATGGAATTTCAGATCATTGATTTGAGACCTGCTTTTCTAATACAAGCATTCACAGACAGATGTAAGTTTCCCTTTAGGGACTGTTTTAATTTCCATATCCAAAATTTTAATATATTGTGTTTCATTTTCTAGCAGTCAAAGTATTTTCTATTTTCTCTTACGATTCTCTTTCATAGACTGTTTAGAATGATTACATTTAATTTTCTAAAATATAGAGAATTTCCAGGTATGCTTTTTGTTAGGTTTGTAATCTAATTCTGCTATGGTCAGAGAGTATATGCTATGATTTCAATCCTTTTAAGTTCTGTAAGACTTGTTTTATGGCCCAGAAAAAATGGCTCACTTTAGTGAATGTTCTACATGTACGTGAAAACACATGCATTCTGCAGATACTGCAGGCAATGTCCTTTAAAGGGCAATTTGGTCGAGTTGGTTAGTTACGTTGTTCAAATTCTTTGTATCTTCACTGATATTCTGACCTCTTGTTCTCTAAGTTCTTGAAAGAAAAGAGTTAAAAAAAACTCTCATAATTGTGGATTTCCCTCTATCTCCTTGGAGCTATGGTAGTTTGCTTCATGTATTTGGGTGTAATTTTTTTTTTAAGGTAGGGTCTTGCTCTAGCCCAGGCTGACCTGGAATTCACTCTGTAGTCTCAGGTTGGTCTGGATCTCACGGTGATCCTACTACCTCTGCCTCCCAAGTGCTGGGATTAAAAGTATGCACCACACACAGGGCCTCCAAAAATTTGTTTATTTATTGTTATACCCTTCTTGAAAATATAAACTTCTTGTTCTTGTGCAATGTTTTCTTTGTTTCTTGTTCTACTCTACGAATGGAAGTCTACTTTGAGATTCACAGAGTTTGCATCTGGAACTTGTTTGCAGCGGCTAGAGGCCCTGGCTCTTCTGTTCTCTCTCTTGGTCTCTCTCTGCTGCAAATGAATAAATAAAACATTAAAAAAGATTTAACCCCCTTAATTACAAAATATTTATTTCCTTCTAATTGTTGGATTACTTTTCAGTTCTGATCATTTCTGGCTTTTTATTGAAATGTTTAATTTTCAATATAGTCAAGGCTAAGTCTCATTCCCTTTTGTTTCCTCTTAATTCTTTTGATTAAGTTTTAGGATGACATTTTATCTTTATGACCACACCTTTTCACTTTATTATTTTACTGGTTACTCTAAGGGTTTGCAATAAGCATCTTTAACTATCCAAAGCTCTATTTAAACTAGATGCCCTTTCACACCAAGTGAAAGGACTGGGCATCAGTTTACTGCCATTTCCTTTGTTTTCACACACTTAACCCCCATGTGACCCCATAATAGATTGTTATTTTTGTTTTAAACAATAATTTATATTCTATTTTTTCATTTTCATTTTTAAATTAATTAATTTATTTGACACAGTAAGAGAAGGAGAGAAAGAGTGAGAAGGAGAGAGAAAGAATGGGCATGACCTTGCAAATAACTTCTAGAGGCATGTGCCCCTCTGTGCCACTGCCTTTACATGGGCACTGGGCAATCAAACTCACACCAACAGGCTTTGCAAGCAAGTGCCTTTAACTGCTGAGCCGTCTCTCCAGCCCCTCAAGTACCAATATATTCTAAAGAAACTTTCAAAAGAACAGGACCACCAATACTCATATTTCTCTAATAATTCATGAATGTATGCGTTCGTGTGTGGAGACGGGAAGTTGACCTCTGCTATCTTCTTGGGTCACTCCCCTCTTTATTTATTGAGATAAGGTCTCTTACTTGCTGGTGTTGAGAGTTTGCTGATTCATCTAGTCTAGTTCGCTGGCTTGCCCCAGTGATCCCCTGTCTTCACCTCCTGAATGCTGGAATTAGAGGCAGGCTTCCATGCCCACCTGGCATGTACATGAGTGAGTGCTGGGACCCAAACTTTGGGTCTTCAGGCTTGCAGAGCAAGTGCTTTACTCACTGAACTATCTTTGCAGCCTTATTTTTATATTTAATATTTTCTCTGGCTACTTTTGAATATCGCAATGATTGCTAATTTTATACTTGGTGTAATTTTCTTCATATTTAGTCATATTGGGATCACTGAGTTTCATAAATTTGTGACTTATAGACTTAATTAAATTGAAGGGAAATTAGCCATGATTTTGTCAGGTATCTTTTTCTGTCCCATTTCATCGATGCTAAACTTCCTGACCTGCACATTGATATGGGGCTCTTGCTTTGTGCGTTTTAGTATTTTTCGTTCTTTGTCATTTTCTCTGTCTCTAACTTACTGATCTTTTCTTCCACTATCAAATCTGTGTAGACTCATTCATTAAAATTTCCATTTCAGACATTACTTTGAATTTGAGAAAATCTATTCTAAAATACTTTCTCCTAACTTCCTTCTGCTCTGTCCTCCTGTAAATGTTTACACATATTAAAAATCCCCATTTGAGAGTCGTTGTCTGGTACTCACCATCTTTGTCATTTCCTTCTACTTGGTGCCACAAGTTCTGACCTTTCTGTATGTTTGATAATCTTTTATTGAATTCTGGCATTATGAATGCCACATTGTATGTGCCTGGTCCATCGCCTTCTCTCCACGTGTCTATCACTTTCTCTGTGTGTGTGCCTCTCTATCACCTTCTCTCCATGTTTGTTTCTGTATTGCCTTTGAAGAATTCATTTCAAAGACTGAGGCTTACAATGAAGATGTCTTCATCAAGGGAAGATTTTCTAGCTCTTGCTAGGTTCCTAGGTACATGTTTAGAGTCATTGCACACTAAATTCAAGGCATAAGGTTCTCTTTGGCTTCTTACTTCCCATAAATTTGCACTGCAAATTAGGTTGTCTTGGATGTTCTCTACTCATCACCAAAGAAACTTTCCTATAGTTTTTTGGAGAAGAAGGCATCTATGCATATAACCCCTTTCCCCCAGGTTTCTTGAGAGAGGGTCTCTTATCATATTCTCCACTTTGATGAGCCCTGGGTTTTAACTTCCAAGGCCAGCCATCAAAACCAGAATTCCAGTTTGCTTGTGCAGCCAATACTTTCTAGTTAAAAGTAGCCTCTCTGTTCCACTTAGCACTCAGTGTTGTTGCTTTACATTAGATTTTGGCCTAGTAGCTCCATACTATCTTGTCAGCTCTTTGGTGTTTTTAATATTTTATCCAGCTTTTTAAAGTTGTTTTCAGCAGGAAAGTTGATTCAAATAACTTAGACTATCATTTTCCCCAGAAACTGAAGGCTTCTTGAAGAAACAAAATCTAGATTCCATCAGTCTTTATGAAGAATCAAAGCTAGCATTGACCATGGCTTGCTGCTGGTGGTGTTTTGGAGGAAAAGGATGGCTTAGGTTTTGGTTTTGCAGGCTCACATGTCTTCTTTTAAAAATCCCATATGACATTTTGTAAGGACTCAATGGAAAGCAATTTCCTGGTTTTTTTTTTCTGAAAAACTATTTCAGGAAGGTAAATTTTTACTTTATATTTAAGCATATGTGTTATATAAAGAGTATTTCACAATATCCAACATATAATAGATATTAGTTATTCCTACCATTCCTCTAACTCTCAGGAACTTCTTTTTCTTTCTTTTATTTATTTATTTTTCTTTCTTTTAAATCTAAGTTTCCCAGCTTCTTAAAATAATGCACTTCTGTTCCTGCATAAGGTCAGTGATATGGTCAGTCTGACATTTCCTAGTCTCCTCTAGTGTACACACACACACACACACACACACACATGCCACATAACCTTATAAATTACTGCTTTTATGGCCTTTTATTTTACAAGGATTGTTATAAAGCATAATGACCAATATATCATAGAAGAAACTTAAGTTCCATTTAGAAAACTGAGACTTTGTGGTTCCAGATAGAAACTGTTCTTTTCGACTCATGAAACACCTGGAAACTGCTAAAAAAAAATGAGTAAAAAATATAAGATCTTTCTTCAGTACCTTGAACCAGGATGGGCCACCTTTCTATAGCACAAGTGTATTTCTAGGTGGGGTCAAAACAGTAACAAAAACACAGGCTTCTGTAGCTCAACAATGTCCAGATGGTGTGGCATCTTTTAAATAACACTAATTCTCATCTTCTGGCATGGAGAAGATATGAAATCCAATTACATTTTGAAAGCACTGTGAAAGAATGGAGACACTTCTAGCTGAAAAGTGTGAGGGAGATGGACTAGAATTGCTCTAGGAAATTAAGATGAAATTAAACAGCAAGGTCCATCGAGTGTGCACTTTGAAGTGAAGGAAGCAGAAGATTCAGGAAACCTTGAAACAAGGTCTCAAGGAGACACCCTTCAGTCCAGGATGAGTTAAGTTCAGTCCTGCCTGGAGGCAGAGGGAGGAATGAAATGGCCTGTCATAGAGTCTAGAAGTCTGGATCAGGGCCGATTCATGGAAACAAAGCACCTCATTATGGAGAGACGTTGAGAACAGCACCAAAATGCTCCAACCTATTTGCCTGGGGCTTCAGGACAGTGTAGAAGTTTTCTGGCTTGACTAATTTTAGACCCTGATTATAACAAGAAGAGATTTCAGTTAAACCAAAAGGAAAGGATTATCCCTGATACTGGTATGGAGCTTGACAACTTAGAACTCACAAGAACAATTAAGACACTCCTGGGGATGGAAACAGAGAGAAGGATAGAGTGATTTCTAAATTCGTGAACTTGGGATTCAGCTCCAAAGGCCTTGAGCTTGTCGGGGAGGATTGGTTAAGTGAGGGTCCTCCCAGCCTGGTGGCTATACAAGAATTTGCTTCTGGGAACCCATGGGGAAGACCGGGTGTGTCTGAGCGTGTGCTGAATTCCTGGCTTCAATTACAGACTACCAGGCGGCTGAAGAGTCTGTCATTGCCGATGTCATCATATTTACAAGTTCATAAGTCCCCTCTCAGGTAGAATGAGGGCCTCTCTGTAGCTGTCACCATCCCCCTCAGCATGCTGGGCACTATATGAAGAAGCAGAACATTAAGAGGGCAGAGCTGAGGGACTCCTTGGGTGTCCCCTCGCTCCACCATGGGGATGGGGGGAGGATAGCTTGGGGAACTTCACACTGCACTTCACTGCCCTGGTCATGGCCTCCACCTTGGGCTAAAGTTAACAGCAGAATGCTCTCCCTTTCAGGGGCTCTTCGAGAGGGAAAGGGTTTTATTTATCTGAGATGGAAGCAGAAGTATGGTCCAGAGGATGGCCCGGATTTCCTTTCTATTGGAATACTCTAGGATGCTTTTCTGGTCGAAGAATTTCTCCCTCTCCATTGAAATCATTTAAAATTGCTCTCCTCCAACATCCTGGGGATTCAAAAGAGTGTGCATACCTTCCTCATGTAATTGCTTTGAGCTCTTCCCTTGGAGATTCCATTAGAGAATAGGTAGGCATGGAGAACAGGCTTCTCCCCACAGAGTGAAACTCCCAAACAACCAGCCCCACATTCCTCTCTGACTCATGCTACCCCCCCCCCCCCGTGCCCTGCAGGTCAGTGAGCTGGGAACACTGGCACATCTGGGACAACTGAATCTGGAATAAGATGTCTATCTGGATGTTCAGCCAACCTCTTCCCCTCTCCAGCCCTGGGTCACTCCCTGGCCTGTGCCCAAGTATTATGGTGAGATGCTTCCAGAGATGGGGAGAGAATGGACAGTCACCAAGGAATCTACCCAAGGGCAGCCACCCTCCTCTGGGAAGGTCAGATCACAGGCTCTGAGGTTCATCTCTGACTACTCCACTTGCCATAACATTACATCCTCTCGGCCCCTGGAAAGGACACTTCTCACTCTCCAAGTCAATGGATGTAAGCAAAGGCACATCTAATTCTCTTGCTAGTTCAGTGCCAACCATGTGCCGAGTCCTTTGCTAAGTGTCATGATGCACAAAGTAGACAGAAGCCTTGCATGAAACACATTCACAAATGTAATTCATGTGTATTACAAAGAAAAAATAAAATTAACCAGGTGTGGTGGCGCATGCCTTTAATCCCAGCACTCAGGAGGCAGAGGTAGAAGGATTGCAGTGAGTTCAAGGCCACCCTGAGACTATATAGTGAATTCCAGGTCAGCCTGGGCTAGAACGAGACCCTACCTCAAAACAAACAAACAAAAAAAAACATTGTATTTCTTGACCTTTGGACACCTGAAAAGTAACTCACACACACATATAAATGTCCATTTCCCTGTGTGTCCATCATCCCCCTGTGTGTCCATTATCTCTCTGTGTCCATTATCTCCCTGTGTGTCCATCTCCCATGTGTCCATCATCTTCCTGTGTGTCTATCATCTCCCGTGTGTCCATCATCCCCCTGTGTGTCCATTATCTCTCTGTGTGTCCATCTCCCTGTGTGTCCATCATCTCCCTGTGTGTCCATCTCTCTGTGTGTCCATCTCCCTGTATGTCCATCATCTCTCTGTGTGTCCATCATCTCTCTGTGTGTCCATCTCCCTGTGTGTCCATCATCTCTCTGTGTGTCCATCTCCCCATGTGTCCATCTCCCTGTGTATCCATCATCCCCCTGTGTGTCCATCATCTCTCTGTGTGTCCATCTCCCCGTGTGTCCATCTCCCCGTGTGTCCATCTCCCTGTGTGTCCATCTCCCTGTGTGTCCATCATCTCCCTGTGTGTCCATCTCTCTGTGTGTCCATCTCCCTGTATGTCCATCATCTCTCTGTGTGTCCATCATCTCTCTGTGTGTCCATCTCCCTGTGTGTCCATCTTCCCGTGTGTCCATCTCCGATGCTTTATCCCATTCTGTATTTCTGTCAAGTCCAAGGCAAAGGAAATTTGGAGTCTGAAAGAAAATCCACAAAGTAGACAATCTACTATCTATCAGGAATCAATTGCTGATCTTCCATCCGTATGAAAAGATACACTTGGATACTACTCATCCTGATATGAGTATTATAAAAGTTGGTCTCAAAATTACATTTGTATTCAGCATCCAGGGTGAAAAACTTTATCTTCATTTTCTCAAAGCTTCCATCTCTGAGACAAAAGAGCATCCCACCCCTCCTGTTCCTTCGCTCTGATCATCCCAGGAGGTGTCTTCCTAGCGGGAGGTGGGAACAGAAATAACAATTCCAGGATAACTAAAATTTTTAATCTTCTCTTTAGCTTTTGAGAAAAAGGGAATAAGCTTTGGGAACTTGATGACTACTTGACTGCAATGTGGTCAAACACAAAGGCAAAAGCAATGTTATTTAACATCCAGCTAAAAGATCCAAGGAAACAGGGTCCCGTGAAGCCAGGGAAGAAGGCCCGAGAAGATGGGTTCAAACCACTGGAGATCTCTCTCTCTCTGTGTCTGTCTCTCTGTGTCTGTGTCTGTGTCTGTCTCTCTCTCTGTCTCTCTCTCTCTCTCTCTCTGTCCTGTTCTGAAATGACTGAGTCTTAGTCCTAAAAACAGAACTTTTGGGATTCTTTTCATCCATCCTACTATCTCCCAAGCCACGCAGATAGCCCCATCCTGGGCCAGGCAAGTTCCTTCAGTCAGCTCAGCAACTCACTCTGCGGGAGAGTCCTCCTCCAGTGACACTATGCCTCCCTTCTCTGCTAAAATGTAATTCTTTCTTTATAGTTCATCTTTTACATCTAAATATGCCAATGGGAAGAGATAGACACAATATTTCCTTTCTATCCCAGAAGAAGACCATGGTGGAAATAAAAATTTGGGAAGTCAGGGACGGAGAGATGGCTGAGTGGTTAAGATGCTCACATACAAAACTTAATGACTCAAGTTCAATTCCCCAGTGCCCACAATAAAGCCAGATGCACAAAGGCTCTGGGGCACCCATTCTCTCTCTCTCTCTCTCTCTCTCTCTCTCTCTCTCTCTCTCTCTCTCTCTCTCTATTTTCTTACAAATAACTAAAAAATATTTTTTAAAAATTTGATAAGTCAGACCTTTTCTCTTCTGTGGTCAGTTAACACAATGCACACACAGGAGACCATCCAAAGGGAGGCTGGGAAAATCCAGAGGCAGCTAAGGAGGTCCTTTCTCCCTTCAACACTCACTTCGGAAAAGCAAAGCAAGTCAGTGGACAGAAAGATTCTTTGCTCTCTCTCTTTTTTTTTTTTTTTTTTTTTTTTTTTGGTTTTCCGAGGTAGGGTCTCACTCTAGCCCAGGCTGACCTGGAATTCACTTTGTAGTCTCAGGGTGGCCTTGAACTCATGGCGATCCTCCTGCCTCTGCCTCCTGAGTTCTGGGATTAAAGGCGTGCGCCACCATGCCAGGCTGATTCTTTGCTTTAACATGAAACTGCTTACACAGGAAAAAGAGGTAGATTGGAGGATTCAAGAACAGGTAAATTCTGAGTAAATTAATGTGTGGTGTGTCTGTGTGTGTGGGGGTGTGGTGTATGTGTGTTGTGTGTGTGTGTGTGCTGTGTGTGTGGTATGTGTGTGGGGTGTGTGTGTGTGTGGTGTTTGTGGTGTGTGGTGTGTATGGTATGTGTGGTGTGTGTGGTGTTTGTGGTGTGTGGTATGGTGTGTGTGTGTGTGTGGTGTTTGCGGTGTGTGATATGACTGTGTGGTGTGTGCATGTGTATGTGCCCTACAGTGCCTATGTGCTCCCTGCAGTGGGGTGCACTCACGTGTGGCAGATCCCTGGATTTGCTATTCCCTCTCCCCCACTGATTCTGCTCCCCTATAATACTGGGGTTACAGATGTATGTGGCCATGAATCTTGGGGATCAAACTCAAGGAGTCTTAGGCCTCCTTGGCTCTCATATGTGCACGGGAGGTGCTCTTAACTGCTGAGCCATCTCTCCAGCCCAGGTTAACTTTGCAGTAGGGCATTCTCTGATTCCTGAATAGAACCATGCAAAACAAAGTATAGAATCTACTTAAACAAAGAACTACAACTGGCATTTAAAAATATTTTAGCTAGATGTTAGGTGTATGTTATAATTGGCCTTCAATATTCACTCATGTTTATGGAGCACTTTAGTCAGAGTCCCCCAGATATTAATACTTTTCTCAGAAGATAAGGAGAGACTGACATTTTTAGCCATCCTGGAATTACTGAATTTATGGCCGTGCTTCCAGCCAGAAAGACACATCGTGGATGGCACCTAGCTCCCCCACCAACTACAAACCGTTCTCTCACTGAAGCCATTATTAAACTTCTACTTTGACCTTGTGCTTCAGCGCAGCCCAGCCACCGACACACAAGCTCCCACATCAAAACCTCTGATGGGCACCTATTGGCTTCTTTCTAGGATTTTGTCTTCAGTCTCTCCTTCCTAGTCTCCCAACAAAATCCCTCCTTTTTCTAAAAAGACTATTTCCTTATTAATTCCCACTCCGACTGGGATGGCTTCCATGTTCCAGTTTCACCTAACCATTTAATTTCAGGAAAACTTAATTGCATATGCACAAACATAGGATGGGGGGAATGGACTATCTAGTTCCCACCCTCACCCACCATTTTCATTCCTCAGGGTTCTTCACTAATAGCTAATGTTTGGAATAGACTAACCTCATCATGGAAAGAGATATAAAACCCTACTGTATCAAGCTCAGATACAGGGACCAATGATAGAGCAATCCAAGAACAGAGAAAATGAGCTAGCACAGGAGACTAATTCTAATTTTCTCTCTCAGGATACTTCCATACTTTCCACTGTTTGGAAACTCGATGGAGTAATTCCCAAAGCCAGACGACCGGATGTAGAGTATACCCAGCAGAGCAAGACTGAGGGGAAGAAGGGATGGGAAAGCAGCAGGTTCTGACTCTCTACTCACTATCCAAGCAAGAGAAAACCAGCCAACTGGATGCTCTAGGGGCAGATAAGAAGTGTTATCTGTGTGGGGAGCTCCTTGTATGGCTGAAAGGAAGACACAAACCCAGAGAATCACTGGCAAGTGGATGAGGGATCAGGACATTTCTGGATGTGAGTCAGGGGAGACTTTCTGGAGATAGTAGACAGAGTTCAGCCTGAAGGAAGCTAGGGGATTGAGAACAGAGCAGGACAGAGGAAGTTGGCCATTGTGGACATCAGAAATAAGAGCTGATAATCCTGGACGAGAAGAGCAGCTAACTAGTTTATCTCAGGATGAAGAGGTTTTGTTGTGAGTAGGGAGAGCTGGGATGGTGGGAAGTGAGTCGTTGACAAGAGGTATTGCTAAGAGACTAGGAGATTTGGTCTTAAATATACAGGACACAAGCAACCAACCAACCAACAAGCAAACATCCAAACAAACACCTCTGTCTCCTCCCAACAACCAAATGGGAGCAGAGTCGTCAGCCCTTCCTTGACTACTCAACAGGAAAAATGCTGTCAGTGACATTACTGTAGAATAAAGAAGCCAGATTGCTGCCAAGAGTGAAATGAGTCCCTTTAAGCAAGAACTTTGCCCTTTTTGCTGACATACAAAACCCTGTTCCCAGGAAATAGTTGCTATCCTCACCAGTCTCTTCTCCTTATGCTGGTTTCTCTCTGATTGGACCTGTACTGGCATCTCTTCAAATACCTTTGCCAAGCAGGGAAGCAAATCTCAACCTAGTCTAGAACTTTCCAAGGAGGAACCTATTTGCAGGATCATTGAGTCTATTCTTCAATTTGTTAGCTCCCCTCCAGCCTAACATTATTTTAGATTTTCCTGGATTATCAAACAGAGGAGGCAAATACCCACAGACTGATCTAGACCAAGCAGAATAGAAGTATAGGAGGAAGCAACTGCAAGAACAGAATGACCACAACCAGCTGTGCTATCCAAATCAATTCATAGTTCTTTATGCTAAGCCTGGGGGATATATGAAAATACATAGCTTAAAATATATAAACTCCGCCTCCCCAAAGGTCCACAAACTAGTAAAAAATACAAATGTAAACCACTCTGGTACAAAACAGTGTTATACTTGGAAGCTCACATAATTTGGCACTGTAGTTAGAGGAGAGACAGAAATAATTATCACCAGGGCTCTAGAAAGTATTCCTGGAGAAGATTTGACTTACATAAGGGGTCAGACTTTGACAAATTAAGGAGAAAAATAATGGCATTAGAGACAGAAAGAGCAGCATGTGCCAAGGTCTACAGGTCTAAGAGCATGGAGCAAGTTCAGGGGCCGGGAAAACCCTTGAAGTTGTATCCTAGTCTGTGTAAGAGATGGAGGTATGAATAAAAGTCCTGCCACCATGGAGGGCTCCGGAGACCAAGCAATGAGTATTTGGACTTTATTCTTTGTATACTGGAGAACCAGGTAATTAAGATGTAACATGTTTCTTTGAAATTTGCAGATAACTGATTCATTTTCTGAAGTTTGAAAGCCAATAGTCTTTGATTTATCCTAAGAAAAATGAGATTTCACACGGACTCCCATCATGAAAGCTACTCTTTATCAAGTTCATCTCTGCCACTCCATTGCCATGGATATAAAAATGAGAGACCAAGGGAGGTGTAAAATCTCTCTTGAGGAAACCTTGAGCAGAACAGAGATTTTTACCCCTGAAAGACAGTGACGGTAATAGCTTTTCTCTAAGTCAGGAGGCTCTTTCAAAGGCCACGCTAAGTCCCTTCAGAGACATTGGGCAGCCAGTAAAGCAGAGACAAATGCCAGCTGTGTTAAGAAGCACTAGACTAATGGAGTCCTATGAGCCAGGGAGGGTCAATTAAGAAAGTTTTCCCGGACAAGTGAGTTTCGGACCAGATGCATCAAGAGGAAACAGATAGGGCGAAACAGGGTAAACAGAGAAGCTGTACCTGAAGTTGGGGAGGAGAAAACTGGCCTGTGTAAAGGTGTGGAGGCAAGTACGAGCAAGCACATGTGATGAGTGTCAGAACAAACGACCTCAGCTGAGTGGGAATGTACAGGAGCTAATGTGGACGCAGCCCACGGCTAGACCTGCTTCTAGCCCAAGAGTCAGCCTCTCCGCAAAGAGAGGTCGGGATCTCAGCCTCCCTTTCCTCTTATATTTCCACGAGACGTGGGTTACATTTCTAGTTGTTCTGGAGCATTGACTCATTCTCTTGTAATGATGTGAGTGTCTTAGAGTTGAGATGCTCTCTCTTGAACTGAGGGACAATGTGAGGCAGGGGAAACGAGGCTGTCAGGCCTAAATTCAAATTATAATTAAAAAGTACATTCTGTCTAGGCTAAATTTATATTATTAGGGCTCCATTCCTTATCATCCTCTTCCTCTGTCTCCAGCACTGGATGAGGTGTAGGGTTGTTTAATTCAAGCTAAGCCCGGAGAGGGAGTGGTCAGGGGTGGAAGTGGCAGTTATTACAGAATGACTTCAGAAGCCCAGTGTACTTTGGGTTAGTTGCCAGACTCCCCAAGTTAGTGCCCAGCATTGTCATTAGTAATCCTGGCTGGATGCATAGACGCATGTGGCCACAGTGGAAAATTTTCCAAACGTTGGCCATTCTGAGTAAGCAGTGAAGCCATGTTGACTCCAAACCATGAAGGAAAATCTGAGTTCAGCTTTGCTGAGTGAAGCAAAACTTTCACACAGCCCAACTGCAATTAGAAGCTGGGGACCAAAGCGTCCCTGAAACCCAGCTGGGGAAATGTCTCCCTCGTGTTCTCCTCAGCTCCGCATTCCATTGTAGCAGACAGTAACAAAGGGACTGACCCACACCCTTCTGTAGGAAAAAGGGACATTTTGAGATGGTTTGGAGGCATCAAAATGGTAAGCAATTTTAGGGTACAATTAAGACCTGGCTGCTCAACCCTACAATAAATTACCATCAAAGGCACACACACGTCAATAGGGGAAAAACACATGTGCTTGCAAGACGATGTGTGTTTGATGCTCATAAAAAAGATAAAAATATAGGTCATCATCATGTAACGAGCTTGTAGGTGTCAGAACGTGTGCTGTTGGGGGAGGTAGGGGAGGGGAAGTGGGGAGAATTAGCAAGCCAAGGGCTGGAAGTCAGAATCCTGTTCCCAAGACCTTCCTCTGCTAAGGACCATGGGTGGGCAGTGAGGGGACACAGAAGGATCTCTCCCTCGTCTTCCTTTTCATGGGACATCCTCTTCCCTGCCCCCTCACTGAATTTCCTACATATTAATCACCTCTCCCATTTTGAAATCAGCCAGTCCAGCTATTATTCAAGCATTGTTAATGACACCATTGGCCAAGGTATCAATTAGGCATGTTGGGATAAGAAGAGCAGAGAGTAGAGCTGGCCAGAGAGAAGAACCCGGGTCTGATCTGCTATGGAGAACTCGGGAGGCAGCAAAGGCTCTGGTCTTCCTTCCACTCCATTTAAAAGCAACTGCAAATGCACTGCGTTATCCAGAGGACTATGCCAAACACTCGTACCCTACCTCATCGGTTGACCCCTAACTGAGCTCCAGCCAGTCACATCAAACCACCCCAGATAGGCAGGCAAAGGCCACAGTCAATGACAATGGGACAGAGCCCTTCCTGGGGTTGCACTCAGCATCCTGGGCAGTAATGCATCCTTAGCTACTTCTGCGCAGACTACCGTGGGAGGAATTTCTTCTCTGCAGCAGCACGCATTCTGAACTTCCTCAAAATTCCAGCTCAACTTTTTCTCACCCAGATCCAGGAAGCTTTCTGTTTCCTTTGAATAAATAAAGCCTTCCTATTGTTTTTTTTTTAAACCTTCTATCTGAGTACTATCCCCCTCTGCCATCAGACTGAGCTTCCAGTGGCCACAGCTGGTTCTTTTATCTCATTCTTTCATTTGATTTGGAAAACCCCCTCCTTCTGACACCTTCATCCTGTGAAGGAAGGCTCCATCAAAGGAAAGGGGCTGTTCAGAGCAAAAAGGCACAACAGGCCACTGGAATTTGGATTCTGGAAAAGAAAGGACACCAGAGGAAATCCAGAGGTGAGAAGGAGCAATTTCAAGTTCCTGCTCATTGCACATGGCAGTGGGCTTTGCTCCTAGACCTCAGCCAGTCTTCTTGACTCTTTGCCCAGATTTTTGTCACCTTTCCCACTGTCCACATGGACACAGTTCTCCATATCTTTCTTTCCACAGCCACCTGTTACCCACATCTTAGATAGACGGAGGAGCCGAGAGGACAGAAGACAAATGTTTCATATTTGCACTGTCACTGGACCCAGAGAAGATGACTGGGCCAACTCAGTTCCAGACACAACCAAAACTTGAAATCTCAATAAAAGTATTTACACACGGAGCTCTGAAGATACTTAGAAGGCCTGTCTCAAAACTGTCTGAGTCCCCTTCTGTCCATCCTCAGCCTTTTCCCTTCCTCTTATGTTTTCTCTGCAACTTTCACCAGAAAACCCCAAAGCACTAAGCTATCATAGCTGGTGGAAAAATAAATACACTTTCAAAATTGGGCAGCCAGGGTTTTAAAGATGAAGAACAACATCAACAATGAAATTTCAATTATCTTGGAGGTTCCCTAAGGGCAGGAACTGTATTATAATAATAAAAAAGCTTTATTGAGATATATTTCACATAGCATGTGATTCACCTATTTAAAGTGTACACACAATTCAATAGTTTCTACAGTGTTTACAGAGCTGTTCAGTCATCACCACAATCAATATGAGAATATTCGCATCACCTTATGAAGAAACCTGTATCTATTAACAGTCACTTTCCATTTCTCCTCAATAGTCCTTGCCCTAGGCAACTCTATTCTGTTTTATCACTAGATTTACCTAAGGCATATTTCATATAGAGAGAATTATATAATATGTAGAAAATTTGTGATTGACTTCTTTTAATTATCTCATTTTCAAGGTCCATTCATATTGCTATGTTTACCTATATTTCATTATTGTATTGTATTTTTAATATTTTTATTTATTTGTTTGTAAGGGGGAAGAGAGAGAGAGAGAGAGAGAGAGAGAGAGAGAGAGAGAGAGAATGGGCACCCCATGGTCTCTTTCCACTACAAATGAACTCCAGAGGTATACGCCACTTTGTGCATCTGGCTTTATATTGTTGCTGGGGAATTGAATCCAGGCCATCAGACTTTGCAAGCAAGAGCTTTATTGCTCCAGCCCCCATTATTGTTTTTTAAAATTTATTCATTCATGTATGTATTGTGTGTGTGTGTGCATGCACACACACGCACACACCAGGATCTCTTGCCACCGTGATTGAATGCCTGTCTGGCTTTATGTGGGTGCCTGGGAAATGAAACCCAGGCTAGCAGGCTTTTGCAAGCAAATGCCTTTAACTGCGGAGCCATCTCCTTAAGCCTGCTACTTCATTATTCTATTTCCAGACATTTCATCATGCCGATGTTCCACATTCTATTTATCTATTATCAATTGATGAATATTTGGGTTGTTTCTACTTTTGAGCTGCTGTGAATAGTGTTGAGAATATTCATGCACAAGTTTTTGTGTGGCCGCATAGTTTCATTTCTCGAGGATAAATGCCTGGAGCTAGAACGAATGGCTCACACAGTAGCTCTAAGTTTAACATTTTGAGGAACTGATGGGCTGACTGCTTTTCCAGAGGGTTGCATAATTTTAGATTCCCACCAGCAATGCACAAGAGCTCCATTTTTTTCACATCTTCACCAACACTTGCTATTATTTGGTTATGTTATTACAGCTGTCCCATGGATACGAAATAGTATCTCATGGTGGTTTTGCTTCACACATTTCCATAGATTTAACAACATTTTTTTTTTTTTTGGTTTTTCAAGGTAGGGTCTCACTCTAGTCCAGGCTGACCTGGAATTCACTCTGTAGTCTCAGGGTGGCCTTGAACTCACAGCGATCCTCCTACCTCTGCCTCCTGAGTGCTGGGATTAAAGGAGTGCACCACTACTCCTGGCTGATTTAACAACTATATGCATTCTTTGGGGGAAAAGGTCTATTCAGATCCTTTGACCATTTTTAATTGGGTCATTTGCCTTTGATCTATTTTGGTTAATTTTTATATGCAATGAGAGGTCGAAGTCCAACTTAATTCTCTGGCATGTGTCTATACAATGATCCCAGCACTAATCCAAAAGATTATTCTTTCAGGCTGGAGGGATAACTTGACCATTAAAGGCACTTTCTTACAATGCCTAATGGCCTGGGTTCAATTCCCCAGTACCCACGTAAAGCCAGATGCACATAGTGGCACTTGTATCTGGAATTTGTTTGCAGTGGCAAGAGGCCCTGGAATACCCATTTCTCTCCCCCACTTTCTCCCTCTCTCATTCTCTCTCTGTTTATAATAAATTAAAATATCAAAAAACTAAAAAAGACTATTCAAATCAATCCATGGAATATGTAAAAGTTTCCTCTTGGACTCTCAATTCTATTCCATTGGACAAGTATAAGTCCATCTTTATGCCTATCCCACTCAATCTTGTATTCAGTTTTAATATCAGAAAATATGAAATTATTTATATCTTTATAAGGTGAGAAAATTTACTCTCAGTACTTGCATAACACTGCAAGCCAGCCTTCTCTAAGAAGAAATAAGCTCAAATCACCCTCAATATAACTTTAAAGATAATTAAAGGCCAACTTTGTTTTAGTCTTTCAAGTTTGTTCTGACAATTTTGGGTCTTTTGGGTCTGTATAAATTCTGGAATCCAGATGTCAATTCCTGCAAAGAAGCTCAATGGGCTTTGGTGGGACTGTGGAAGCAATGGAGTAAACATGTAATGTTTTAACATTTATTTAGGTCTCTAATTCCAACAATGTTTTATAGCTTTTAGAATGTAAGTTTTATACTTCTTCTGTTCAATGTATTGTTAATTATTTCATTGTTTTTACGCTATTATAAATGGAATTGTTTACATTCATTTTCAGATTACTTATAAAGGTATTATAATTTTCTTTTAATTGCTATAGAGCTCTATCGATTAGCTTTCTGTTACTGTAACAAATGCCTGACATAACAACTTATAAAGAGGCAAGCTCATTTCCACTCTCGGCTCTGGGGGCCATGCCGGCTGGCTCTGTAATTCTTGTCTTGTGTCAAGCCACAACACATCATGATGGGAATGTGTGTAGCTCAGCTGCTCACCTCAAGTCCAGGAGACAAAAGGAACAACAAATAAAAGACCATGGCCCCATAAGTCCCTTTCAAGGGTATATCCCCAATGACCTAAAGCCTCCCACCAGGCCCCACTCCTTCAAGCTTCTACCACTTCCCAATGGCTCCTTGCTGGGGACCAAGACTTTACCACATGGGCCCTTGAGGGATGTCGAAGATGCAAACTTTGACAAGTACTAAGTCCAGTTATTTGCAGAGTGAAGACTAGGTGAAGTGCTCTGTAAGGCTGAATGGGAATAAAGAATGAAAGGTTTAATTCCTCAACTCCAGGAATTTGTAAACTAGTTGATGAGAAATAATGCTTTACACATTTCCCTTTTAAAATTTATTTTATTTTTTTAAATCCAGTTTTCCTTTCTTCTTTTAACAAGAGAGATATTGAGAGAGAAAGACAGATGGAGTGAGAGAGGAAGAAAGAACGAGTGTGGGCAAGTCAGGGCCTCATGCCTCATGCATTACATTGTGCATCTGGCTTTATGTGCGCACTGGGAAATTGAACCCAGGGCCGGGAGACTTTGCAAGCAAGTGCCTTTAGCCACCAAGCCATCTCCCTAGCCCAACAATTATTTTTATTTTTATTACAAATTGAAAAATTATGGCTGTATGTATTTATGGGGTACAAAGTAATGCTGTGACTTATGAACACAGTGTGGAATAATTAAATCAATCTAATTAACATATATATCACTTCAAACCTGTTTATTTGTTTATTCATTCATTTACTGTGGTGTTGGGAATTGAACCCAAGGCCTCACATCTGCTAGGCAGGTGTTCAACCACATAGCTACATTCCTAGACTCTAAACATGTTTTGGAGTGAGAGTATTTGAAAACCATCTTCTTGGCATTTAAAAAATGTATAATACATTGTCATTTAATATATTTAGCATGCTGTGAAATATATATATATATATATATGTATATATATATATATATATATATATATATATTTCAGAAAGCTTTAATCTCTGGCCATCACCTCCCAGTGTCTGTGTCTGCAGCTTCTGGTAAGCGTTCTACTTCCGCTTCCTTGAACTCAATTGTTTTAGATTCCACATATAAGAATGATTGGCAAACTTAATTTTTTCTTTTTCTTTTTGTTTTGTTAGACAAGGGTCCCATATAGTTAAAGCCCAAGTCTGGCCTTGCTATGCATCTAAGGATTCATCTGAACTTGCCTCCACCTCCCAAGTGTAAGTTTGAGGGTTATAGGTATAGACCACCACACCTAGCTTAACATGAAAATCTATTGAAAAAGAAAAGAAAAAGTTTTCTAGGCTCCGCACATGTCCCTCAAAGTATTGATTTAGAAATTACCATTAGATTTAACAAGCAAGCAAGCTCAGAAATATAAAACTCACAAATTATGAGGATTAACTGCTCTCAGTGTAAGCACGTTGATTATGAGGCAGGGTTGGAAAGCGTTATGCCATTAAACCAAGCTGGCACAGAAACACCATTTACTATATTTGGAAAGGATTTTAAATGTTTTGTCTTATTTAATCATCACACATTTTCTTTCTTTATTTTTAAATTTTTTATTGATTTTTTATTTGCAAGGAGAGAGAGAGAGAGAGAGAGAGAGAGAGAGAGAGAGAGAGAGAGAGAGAGAGAGAGAGAGAGAGAGAGAGAGAGAGAGAGAGAGAGAGAGAGAGAGAGAGAGAGAGAATGAGAACGGGCACACCAGAGCCTCTAGCCACTGAAAGTGAACTCCAGATGCCTGTGCCACTTTGTGCATCTGACTTTACACGTGGACTGGGGAATCAAGCCCTGGCCACCAAGCTTTGCAGTCAGGAAAATGTGGGGGCAAGAGAGATGGCTCAGTCACATTTTCTTTCTTTTTAAAAAAGCTTCAATGACAGCCTCCATACATATATACAATGTACGCCGACTTTTTTATGCTCCTCCCTTACTCCTTTCACCAAATCCCTTCTTCTTTCCAACTAGTCCCTCCTCTATCTTGATGTCATCTTTTTTTCACCCTCATAGTATGCAGGTCTCATGTAGGTAGCAACAGCCACTATAAAGTCATGAATGCAATGGTCACTTTGTGTTTGGAAGACGGCATTTCAAAGCACTCCTCCCCATCCTTTCCACCATCGCTTCCACAATGGTCCCTAAGTCTCAGAGGGTCCCACACCTTTCACTCATTTATTCAATAGTATTTATCAGGACTTAGCAGTTAAAGATGCTTGATTGCAAAGCCTGCCAGCCTGGGTTCAATTCCCCAGCCACCCATCTAAAGTTGTTCCCCCAAAGGGGCACAAGGGTCTGAAGTGTCTAGCATTTTGTTTGCAGCAACAAGAGGCCTTGGCATGCAGCTTCACACACACATTTTAAGTGTCAGAAAATTGAGAAGGGACAAGTTTATATACTGAAAGTTAGCAACTATTTTTAGAAGGATTTTAGAAAGAAACCTGTGACTTTATTTCTTATACTGTACACATACTAAGAGGAAGAACTTCATGCTTCTTAAACAGGGAAGTAGAGGACTGGTATTGTCCCAGATCTTCCCTTAATTATAGCTGACAAGTTGTGACAAGCTGCAGACTGCACGGGCAGAGCCCAGACCAGGGCGCAGACCTCCTGACTCTTTGCACAGTGCTTTGCATCGCCCTCCCAACACTTAGTAGATCCTCCCTCGGTTTGTTCAACAAGCATGGCACTGTGCTCAAGACTGGGCCAATAAAACAGAGCTCCAACCCTCATTGAGAACCCAGTCCACACCCCTCCCCCCAAACTGGGTAGATTCTTCTTTCTTGTACTGTCATAGCTTCTGCATTGTTCCAGGTATATTTCACACACATTTTACTTATCTGCTTACATGTGAGTTCATCGCCTGATATTGTGGATACCTTGTAGATGTTGTTCTTTGCCACCCCAGAACCTAGCAGAGTGCCTGGCACATGTAGGGTTCAAAAACCCTTTCTTGGGCAAGAAAGATGGCTCAGTGGGTAAAGGTATTTCTGTGCAAGCATGAGGACTTAAATTTGGATACCCAGTACCCACATAAAATCTGAGTGCAGTGGCCTATGCCTATAATCCCAATGCCAGGAAAGTGGAGATATGGGGATCTTAAGTGCTTGCTGGCTGGCCAGTCTAGCTGAATTCATGGGTTCTAAGTTAAGCAAAAGACCTTGTCTCAAAACACAAGGTGGAGAGTGGTTGAGGAAAACACAGTACACCAACCTCTGGCCTCCACACACATGCAAATACACCTGCAAGCTGCCACACACACCCTAAAATTTTATTGAATGTGCATAGACCTATGTGGTACATGAGTATAGGTCTCCCAGGAGAGATCCAGCAAGCTGCAGTGTCCACTCCGTGATTGATGTGGATAAAAAAGGCAATGTCCATGAAACTCACAGACCATTCTGCTCCCTCTTCCCATACCCATGCCAAAGTGGAGACGTATATTCAAGAAAAACAGCAGAGCCAGCTTCCTGTTGCGTGTGTTTAATAAAATAGGATGGCTGAGACCAACAATTCAGAAAAGTCCCTTTGACTTTATTTCATTCATGAGAAGCCCAGTCTTAAGTGTGGAAAGGATTATCTTTTTCCATGGTTAGATTGTTGTGTCCCAATATGTGCTCATCTTGATTTCCCTAAGAGGTTAAGAAAATGAGATTCATATTTAAGCTAAGTTATTGCAGAGCCAACCCAGAGAGAGAGTGAGAGTGAGAGAGAGAAGAGAGAAGAGAGAGGAGTCATTAAAACTCATCTATATTCCTTTTCATAAAAAACTTCATAAATGAACCTGTTAATCAGAGCTTGGAAGCCTTGGTAGCCAGCTCAGCCCAGACTGTCCAGAGGGGACAGGACAATGGTAGAGAACGGCTCCTAGCATTCCCAATTGTCCAGAGTGTAACCCTAGACTCCAGTTCTTGCTGGCTGTGTGGGAAGACATAGGTCCAATATCTGCTATAGGCTCAGACAGAATTATACTATGTTTCCATATAAGCAGAAATGCCCTAGAAATCAGACAAGGACTGCTTTGGAAACAACCGCTTAGCCCAGCCCTTCAGGACAAAAGCACACCTTAGAATACATCTGTGCTCGTGGATCTCTGGAGACGGCTTAGGGTTAATTTCTTCCCCCCATGTCCCATGGACCATCAGGCTACTATCAGTCAAGACCAGAAAGAGATGAGGGTCAGTCTGATGAATGAAGGAGAGTCAAGTGTAGAAACTGAGATGTTGGTCTTATCATAGCAAATTTGAAATTCTTAGCTATTTCTTGGGTATGTTTCACTCTTCCTTCTTCCTTGAGTAGAATAGACTCAAGGATCCTTGGCTCTGCACCAATCCCCCTGAACTCTCAAAAGCAAAATGAGGGGCTAGAAGAAACTTCAGTGGACAAAGTACTCTCTTCTCAAACCCAAGTGCCCAAGTCTGCTCCTCAGACACCACGTAAGAAAGCTGGAAGCTGTGGCAGGCTTCTGTAATCCCAGCACTCCAACAGTGTGAGATGGGAGGTAGAGACAGAAGAATTTTCTGGAAGCTGTCTCAGCAGGTGCAGCAAAAAGAACAACAGCAAAGAGAACTCAAGAGAAGCCCTGATTCCAAAGAGGTAGAACAGCAAGGAAGGACTGGAAAGTTGTCTTTGACCACCACAATGCACCATGCATGGCATGTGCACCCACACTCACACACATACCAATACATATACACATGTGGACACACAAATATCCGTTTTTTTAACTTTTTATTGACAGCCTCCATAAATAGAGAATAAACCACACAATTCCCACCCCACCCCCATTCTCTCAAAGCCACCCTCTGTTGAATCCCTTCTTTCCAAATAGTCTCTCTTCTGTTTTGATGTCATCATCTTTTCCTCCTGTTACGTAGGTCTTGTCTAGGTAGTGTCAGGCCATAAATATCAAGGTCATTTTGTGTCTGGAAGATTAGCTCTTACATTCCTCCTGCCACCTCTTCCGCAATGGACCCTGAGCCTTGGAGGGTGTGATAGAGATGTCTCAGTGCTGAACACCCCACTGTCATTTCTTCTCAGCACGATGGTGACTTTTGAGTTGCCACAGTGGACACCCCTATTGAAAATTTTTTTAAAGCAAAATGAAATGCATTCAGCTGGGTCAAATATTTAGGGACCAAATCTATGGAGCACGAAAGTGGGGAAGCGTGTAGAGCATATCAACTCAGATCTGTGAAGCCCCAGTGTGGGTGCTTGACTCCGACAGCCCATGGGTCTATCTGTACTTTACCACCACAGAAGCCGGCTCTGTGCCTGGCCCATGTGGGGACTCACAAAGACTCTGTTTCAGTGTCCTCTCCCTGAAAAAGACTAATAAGGATAACAACAGGCACTGCTCTAGTGTGTAGAAAGTATATACCTACTTCAACATCTAACTACTTGAAAATATCAAGATGTTGGTAAAAGTTTTAGTCAAAACATGAAAATAGCTACAATTTTCAAAAACATGCCTGATATTCTACACAATGGCCTCCATATCCCACAAGGCTAATGTAGTAATATAAATGTTTATATACCACTATTTAAATCCCCTCACAATGCATATCATATAAGACCTAATATATATAGACCTATATATGTTTATGTGATGGGATATATAAGGATTCATAGGCATGTTTATGTTATTTGTTGATTCATTTATTAGCTTTCTAATGTGTCCTTTTTTTAGTTTATTACCTGGTAAGAAGCTGTCCTCACACAGCCCTGTCTTCTTCCTTCTTTCTATATTCCTGGCTGTCAAGAGGATCCAGGGCCCTGGGCCTGGGGTGGGATTTTCTCTAAACTGAGTGAAAGGTTAGTCATGACTTAAATGAACCTATAAATACTGATGGCCCCATCTGCAGGAATGCCAACAATATCTGTCATCTAGAGAGGGTCCACTGTCCTCCCTTGGACATCTTCTTGATGTATGTCTTTAGGGAAGGAGGGATGTTTCTACAACAGAACTGCCCCCTTGGGATGGGAAAGAGGTAGTGGTGGGGACAACTATGGATGACTATTGCCACTTGGCCTTAAATATAGCTCAGAGTCAGCATAGCAGTGACAGGGGGTGGTTCTCTTTTTGCATACTTCAAATAACTATACCATGAGCCCAGCATGGAGACAGTCAGATTGGGCTTCATGCTTGTGTTTGGGTGTCCTTACAAGTCCCTACCTCATCTGTGCAAGCCAAACACAGCTGTCATTTCTTCAGTGGTCCTCAGCCCAGAGACATTACAATCACCAAAGGAGCTTATAGACACCAGCATCTAGGTCCCCAGCCACACCAGCTGAACCATACATGTGGGGGCTTCTTCACTGCATCTTCCTATCCACAGTGGAGCTCCAGAGCTGCTGATTTCTCCTGAGCTAACTAAGCCTAGGCCAGAGAACTAGCTCAGGATCGAACCACAGGACTGAGCCTCACCAAAAAGCTCAAGCACTTTTCATAATGTTTGCAGCTTCTCATGGAAACACAGCCAAAGAAACGGCCAGGAGTCGGGGTGACAGTCACACTACAGGACCCATTCCCAGGACTGTTACAAGGAAAACTAAAATACATACACAACGCAAACACATGTGCATATGTGTGTATGCATGCACGCGTGCACACACACACACACACACACACACACACACACACACCATGTGACTGCAAGCAACTTAAAACAAAAAAATTTTAATTGAATTTCGGGGCCTGGGGAAGAGCTGAACCTATAATTATTTCTTAGCAAACTTGCTGAACACAGGGTTTCCCTCCTCTGGGACGAGATGAGACGGGTAGCATAATGAACCCTCTTTAATTAAAAAATAAAATGTTTTAGGATAATCATATTCTCCAAGTTACATTATGTTTTTTAAAGAAATGATGGATGGTGAGAAAATTTCTATTTTCAAATGCCCAGTGTTAGTTAGGCTGCTTTGAATGGCTTCATTTCTCATTTAGCCCTCAAGACATGAAATGAGATCTAGAAGGGGACATCTCAGGATTAGCCCCAATACAAAAGCTAACTTTTTTTTTAAAGCCTCTCCTCTACTTACCTCTCTTAAAGAACAGGCAGTGTGGATGCTGACTGACTCCAGCCTGCACAGCGGTGGGAGGGGCGGAAGCTGAAGCAGAGGTGCACACTCTGGCCAACTGAGGTGATTCTCTAGTAAAGAATCAATTGGTTCCCTATTCTCTTCCCAGCTCCTTCGAAGTCATTGGGCTGTGGGTAGCAGACAGAAAGGAAAACCTTCCTCAGATCTTAGATCCTAGAGAGGACTTGGAAGGCAGAGGGAGGGATGCACACTCCTGAACTGACAATGCCTCTGTGCAGGCAAGGGGAGCCCAGTAAGCATGCCCTTGGGAGGAGGAAGTTTACTCTGACTTCCACCTGTCCGTGGGATGTATTGGTGGCCTTGGGGGACAACAGTGATCAACCACCAGGATAAATATGAGAAATCCCATCGCTCAATTTCCCTTTTAAGCTTGTTTTCATTTCCTTTGAATCCTGTACCCTTCTGTGTCAAATCTCCTTAAGCCTAAGGCTTTGAAATCCTGATGGAGAGGCCTTCATGCAAAGAAGGAAAATCCAAATGAAAACCTATTCACCTCTCCTCCACAACCACCATGCTTTTCCTAGTCTATTTCCCTGGTAGAAAGAGCAAGGGTACCAGGCAACCTAAGCCCATTACTGTGTCTGACTTCACCCTGAGAATTACATCTGGTGGTGTCTGCGTGTTAGGATGTGTCTGTGCTCCCAGTGCAAATACAGAGACCACATGTGGGCAGCTTCTCTAGGCCTTGGGGTACACTTCATCTCCTTCCCTTTGCTGTGTAAACCTCATAGTTCTCGAAGGACACAGAACTCATAGTGACTAGGCACTTAGAAAACATCTGCTTCAAGCTGCATTCACACACACACACACACACACACACACACACACACACACACAACTGCTTGCACCAGAAACCCTCTATAGCTGAACTAAAAACTGGAGGTCTGGAAACAGACCAGTGGGAGAGGCCTCACGGTCAACAGCACAGAGAGCTCTGCCCTCCCCAGGTCTACACCTGCCCAGAGAGAATTTTGGTAATTTTAATAAAACCAAATTAAATTCTAAAGTAAGACCAGTTGGTGATTCAGTCGGGGTGGCCCCAGACCATTATGGGGTAGCTATAAAATAAAAATTATAGATGGATAAGAATAGGAGCAAAGCAAATAAAATCAGCTTAATGGAAGAGAGAGGGAACATGGCAGAGACGGAAGACTGCCAAGTGTGAGGACAGTTGTTTACAAGATCCGCCAGGGCAGGGAAAACTTCTCTGTTCACCTTTTAATACCATGTCTTTGGAGGGCTCACAGATGTCAGAAAAGAAAATTTATATGTCCCCTGGCTTTGTGGGCTTTCGAATCAGGGCACACTTCAGTCAAACTGCCTGTCCACAGCGCACAGAAGAGAGGCATGAGCTGGAGACAGTGGAGGGACTCGGTGGGCAGCAAGCTGGAGAGGCGAAGCTGTCTCCTAATTAGGGGAGCCCCTTTAGATCTCACACCAGGCAACACTTTATGCGCATGCTCACTTAGTTCTCTTGACAGGCTCAGGCTGTGAAATGAATGGTATGTGACTAGGAAACCGAAGCTCAAAGGGTAAAAAAGCTAGTGTCCAGGATCTAGATTTGAACACAGGTCTGGCTCACTCTGCAGCCCGTGTGTATTCTTTCTAGAACCATTAAAGGGCCCAACTATAGTGCTGACATTGCCCAGAGAGATACAGATCTGAAAGGATGCTCGACTCGTCCCCACCCACAGCTCCATGTGCTAACTCCCTGCCCTGCTCCCCAGAGCCCCTACCTTCACCTGAGAACTCCATGGGAGGTTCTCCTCAGCTAAGGTTGGCTTCTTTCTCTCCCACAACCCCCGCTCTAAAAGAAGACTTCAAAGATTGCGCTGAGCCCTAAAGACAGGGAGGAAGTTAAGGAGGAGGGAGCCACCCTACCCTCGTAAACTGGGCGGGGGGGGGGGGGGGGGGCCCCCCCCCTCCGCCGGGGGGGGGGGGGGGGGGGGGGGGGGAGGACCCACCCATTCGTCAGGGACGCTGCATCTCACTTTCCCCAAAACTGAGACCTCAGCTCTTGCTTCAGGGCAGGGCACTTAGGCAAAGTGTGGGTGGCGAGGGGGGCACAGCCAGGCAATTGCAGCCCCGAGTCACTCTGGCACCCGACCCCGAGAGTCTGAGACAACCAGGTAGTTTTGAGAGCAACTCCAGTTCAGCTGCTTGGTCTGTGGCTTGGGCTCTTCCCTTACCCTGCTGAATGGTTCCCTGGAGGCCACACTGTGGAGGCACACCACACAGAACAGCCAAATTTCCTATGCCACATGTCTTGCAGGACAACAGGAGACTCCAAAGAGTGTGCCTTTGTGGTCTGGTGTCTCATCTTCCACCAGAGCAAGCCATGGTCTCCAGACTCTTGCTGAGAAGTGAAGAAACCTCCAAATTTATAAAAATGTCTGTCTTAGATTCAAGTTGGAGTCACGCCCACCAGCCTGATTGCTCCCTAAGGTCAGAAATCTTGTCCCTGGAGGATTCCTCTGCACCCACCAGGGGCTCTTGAAGTAGAGGCAGCAAAGCCCGTGGGGATGAAGAGGCCCAGGGGTCTCCTCACACATCTGCATTCAAGCCCCAGCTCTCCCTGACAGGAGACACTGGACAAATTATTTCACTATTTCCTGTGCTGCAGGTTCCTCTTCATTAATGAAGGACACAAGAGCCCCTACATGGAATGGTTGTCATAGTGATGAACTGAGATCACACATATAAAGCACTTCATGCCCCACACCAGGTAAACACTCACCAAGTCCTTATAGGAACCAGCAAATATTTCTAAGCAAAAAGACAGTGACTAGAATCCTGTTTTAGGAAAATAAATCTTGAGGCTGGGAAGATGGCTTAGTGGTTAAAGATATTTGTTTACAAAGTCTGCTAGCCTGGGTTTGATTCCCCAAGACCTACATGAAGCCAGATGCACAGTGTTGCATGTGTCTGGAGTTTGTCTGCAGGCCCCAGACTCACCATTCCTTCTTCCCCACCCTCTCTCTTTCTCTCTTTCTTTCCCTCTCTCTTCTTGCAAATAAATAAAACTACAAAAAGGATAAATCTTATAAGTGTGTAAGAGAAGATTGAAGAAGTGGAGTCCTGGTTAAGCTGCTTTTCCTAGAACAGCCTGAATGAGAGCAGAAGGAATAAAAGATCGTGTTCTTGGGGCCTTGACCTCCCAGAGAGAACCAGAACAGCCAGTGTAATTCAAAAGCTAGATGTGATTTATGCTTTAAAAGTCTGAAAATTGTGAATTTCTGCCAACATTAAAGCAGCCTTAATACTCACCCACCACGACTCAGGGAACTGAG
>PVHP010001502.1:0-105116 GCA_004024765.1 Zapus hudsonius | reverse complement strand
GGGCCAGGAAGACCGGGATGAGTACTAAGATATACAGGATCCCTTGCCACAAGGACTAATACAGACAGCCCACGGAGGAGGATATACAACTGATCAGGGATGGGGAGGGGGGGAATTGGGGAATTCGGGATAACAACGCATGGTTTGCCCACTAAATAATGTAACTCATTATGGACAATAAATATATATTAAAAAAACTTCACAAAAATATTTAAGGATTAAGACAGCAGCAATTCACCTAAACAAAATAATAGATGTAAAGAACAGTAACTTTTGCATACAGACCAAGTAACGTACAGTGAACAGAACATGCAGCAGTCCCTAGGAGACAAGGAGCAGGAGACAACATAGAATCTGAAACACAGAGGTAGCCTCTAAATCCTGGGGTTAAAGAATTTATGTCCTCAACAGTTCTCGCATTTAAAGATTCCATTTTCCTACTCTCATTATTTTGTTCATTTCCCATTTTGATCACTTGAGCAATTACCTGATAATTGAACCCCTTTGGGATCATGCCCCTTTTTAGTATCTCATCTGTACAAAATAGGCCCGTGAAGGAGGTGAACTGTTCTAATTCCAGGAAATGAGGATTGAGAGCAGGAACAATAATGAAGGAAAGATGTAAGTCTTCGTGTCAGCTGAGCACAAGTAGAAAGCCATTAGCTTTGCCCTCTGCCTTGATGTATAAGACCTCTACAGGCTTCCCAGGCTTCCATCTATGGGTTCCAGAAATCCCAAGGAAGGGTGAGGGTGGGAAGAGCCCCAATACTCTCTTCTGATGCTCCTACATCTCTGAGAAGCCTTCTCCCCTGCTCTTGCCTAGGGGTTTCTAAGGAAAGGTCTCCTGTGTGCCTAGGCAGTCCCAGAAGTGGGCAAAAACCCAGAAGCACTCAGATCACCATTGTATTTGTTCCTGGGGGCCAAGCCACAGGGTTTACATCTTTCTTCAGAGTCATGGAGCCTGCTACCAGTTACAGTTCCCCCTGAGAAACACTAAGAGATATAGAGATGTATTATCAGAAGAGGTTTATCATGGGAACTGGCTCTCAGGATTATGGAGGCCAAGAAATTCCCTTGTCCATAATCTGCAGCCCAGAAGGCTGGTGGTGTGATTCACTCTCAGTCTAAAGAATTCAGCCTGGGACCTAGAAGTGCTAATTCCCCAGGCAGGTGAATATGGCTGTCTAAGGTCAAAGGGGGCAGTAAACTTGCCCTTCTTCCACTGTTTTGAATAAGATGCCACCTATCCACACTGGTGAGGGCAGGACTTTACTCAACCCAGATTCAAATGTCAATCTCTTAACAAAACACTTCACAGATACAATGGAAATAATGGTTCACCAACCACCGAGACATGCCCTTAGCCCAGTGAGGTTGGCATGTAAAATTAAGGATCATGGCTGGGGAATGGCTCAGTCAAAACAGTGCTCGCTTCACAAGTATGAGAAGCTGAGTCCAATTCACAGAACCCATAGTTCAGGCCTATGCCTGTAAACCTAGTACTAGGGAGTTGGAGACAGGTGGCTCTCCGGGGCTCAATAGCCATCCAATCTAACCTAGTTGGCAAACTCTATGCCAATGACAGACTATCCCAAAAAGAACAAAAGGTGGGTGACATTCTTGAGGAATGACAACTGAGGTTGTTCTCTGGTCTCCACACACATGTACACACACACACACACACACACACACACACACACACACACACACACACATATACATGCATTTTAAAAATTAGGACCATAATGCAAAGGATCTGAAAAAAAAAAACAACTTTTCCCCAATTCATTCCCTAAGACATCTATACAAAAACTCCACCCAATTTTTCAGGATTACTGGCTGAACCTTGCCTATTCATGGATTTTTACATCCAGGTTAAGAAACCTGGCCCCTGAGATTCACCTTTTTGGACATTGTCTTATGTGGTACCCCAGAAAAACATCTATTGAGTTCCTATGTAAACTTTGATTTCCTTTGGTCCTGACATATTTCTACTTTTGTTTTTCTATTGTATGCATTGGTTACCTTTCAGCCTTCTGGGATGTGCCATGGAACTCAGTTAAGGCAAGACTCTCAATTTTCCCATTCTGATCTCAATGCTAGAAGCTAGAGAGAAAGAATAAGGAAGATGTTTTTCCATAATCAAAAGGAAACTGTTAACTAGTTCATCTTATTCAGGTTGAATCATTTCATTGAACCATCAAACATCCATCTTTCCCTGGCTATAATAAAGAAATCTTATAGCATTTAATTACAAGTATAGTTTCTATCACTGAGTCTGTACCTTGGCCAATTCTGATGTCCACATGTTCACTGTGAAGAGGCAGCTTCCACAGTAAGAGAACAAGAGGATGTGGACGTGGACATCTAGATTCTTATTCTATTCTGGGGGCAGTGGGTATCTGAGGTCCAGCCTGTGATTTCAGATGGGAAAAAACTACATTTCCTCTAACTTGTAACTGCTAATCTGTTATGATATTAGCGGCAACTCACAGAGGTAACACCATTGTAAATTTCTCAAGAGAAATTACACAAATGTTCCTAATCACATTATAGTTTCCCTTAGCCCAGTGAGGTTGGCATGTGAAATTAAGGATCATGGCTGGGGAATGGCTCAGTCAAAACAGTGCTCGCTTCACAAGTATGAGAAGCTGAGTCCAATTCACAGAATCCATAGTTCAGGCCTATGCCTGTAAACCTAGTACTAGGGTTTTTTTTATATAGTTTTTTATAGTTTATATATATATAAAGAAGATGAGTCCATGCCACTCTGAAACCAAGTGCTGATCAGCCTTGCATCAAACAATACAGAATAAGTCAAATGTATGATAGACTAAAGAAGCATGTGCAATTTTAACTACAGTTTAACTATATTTTGATATTAGATTTCACTGTACTAACAGCATTGCTCTGGGGTGTGGCCAGGGGCTTCTTCAAAGGGACAGGCCAAGGCCTGCAAGCAGTGCTGATGCCTTCCAGCAGCCAGGACTGCTTCTGTCACGCCATGTCACACAGGGTGGAAGGATGATCACACACCTAATCAGAAGCAACTATGCACGGAATGCTCCAAGTTTACCTAATTAGTAATATTAGCTAAATTAGCTCAAACCACTTTTAATCAGCCTTAGCAGAAGGGAGGTATTGTCCCTGATTACACAGATGCTTCCATGGAGCTTATAATGGATATAAAGGAGTGAGGAGCCAGGGGCTTGGCTGATTGCCCTTGGTTGCTGCTCAGCATAAAAGCTGAACAGAGACAGCCTAGCCAATTCCCCATCCCCAAGCCTGGTGATATTTTGACTGAGTTATCCCATTCTTGCATACAAATCACTCTGTTTCTGTTTCTGTATAATAAACTGCATGGTAAATTGTCTTTAAATCTTGGTATTTCTTGGAGGAGGCACTTAAAAATAAAAACTCCAGGCTAATCACACAGTGGAGGAAATGAATGTGAATTAATTCAGCTTTTTAAAAACAAACAAAAAATGCACTTTAATGTGGACACAAGGACTTCTACGCAATGGAAACTTTTTGAGATGTGGCAGGCATTTCTGAAACTTACTGCTTATAGGACAAGGACTGGGGCTGCCAGTTAAACAAGACCTCCAGGAAACCATAAAACAAAGTTTCTGGCATTGGCTCAGTGTAAATAGTAGAGTAGATGCTAAGCCTAGCTCATCCACTTTGACTTCATCCTGAAGAAATGCACTTGGCTATAGGCACAAGCATACGTCTGAGGATGCTCACAGCACTGGTACTTAGATTGACTCTGTCCCAGAATGTTGTCAGAGAACTTATCACAACTAGTTATGACTAGAACAGAGGACTAACCAACCATGAAGTTACCACTGTGAACTAAAATTCCTAAAACACTGCATCTACTTGAAACAAGACTGAATGCACTGATAGAACTCCTGTGATCACAGAGATGGAATGTTGCAGGATCACAGCCAAATGACCTTGGGCTACCTTTAGCCCCTTAATAGTCATGCAATGCCCACCTCTGTGTCTGACCTAATATTCTGGTGACTATCAGTTGATCAGGTGTGTCCTTTCTATAATGGGCAAACATCCCTACCATCCACCAACCAAAGGGCTAAGAATGTCATCAGACAGCATCTAAAGCCTATGGTGGCAATCCCCCCCACCCCTTGCTATAACCCACCTATCTGATGGTCAGTCAATACATTTGAAAAGTGCTTTGATTTATGACTTCCTTTGGTTCTGTACCTATGTAGCTTTCAGGAAATTGTTAACATGTTGAAGCATGGAATTTGGGGTAAACTAAATCTGTGTGCCTAGGTCGTGGTCACTCACATTTGGCTCCAGAATAAACTCTCTTATCCCCTTTGAGGTGAGAGCTGTGTCTTTTGCATGGACACTATCCACAGAATGAAACACAGTGACTGAAATAGCCTATATATTGCAACATGAAAAGATTTTCCAAACACATGAAAGGGGAAATATTAAACCACAGAACAATGTGCACAGGGTGACTACCTTTATATTTAAGACAAAGTTCCTCATACACTTTAAACTATGGTGACCCCAAGTGAAGGACTTGAGAAGGAGCTCTAAGGTTCACTTGAAGATTTTAAATCTTTGCAAGGAGAACCTACTCATAGATTCCCTGCATAATTAAAAAATCTAATGAAACAGAACCATACCCATTCTAGTTTGAATCCAACATTAGAGTAGAATAATGAAAACTGTTTCATGTTTCGATATATCCTTATTCTTGGTCCAGTGGTTATTCTTACTTCCAGGTGAAGCACAGATTGTATCTATTTCATTCAGAGGCACAAAGTAGGCATTGAGTATAGATTACATGAATCAATGGACTGTTTATTCACCTATTCCAGAAATTTGTATGGGGTGCCTACCATGTGCTAACCACCTGCTAAGGACCATGGGAAACACACTGATTTATCTCACCAGTGACTAATGAGTATCTTCCATGTGTTCAACAGCCTCTCTTTCCTCCCTTCCTCCCCTCACACACACATACCAGTGCCCTCTAGGACCTTAGAACTGGGGTGAACTTGATGGTGAAGGCCCTTTGCTGGCCAAAGCCTTAATCCTGGCTTTGAGTTTCAAAATTATGCCTCTGAGGCTTTGCTTATCACAGTCTGTCTTATACAGAATTATGTTCACGTGTTTCTGTTCTCCTGGCCGAAGGAAATCAACATCAGCTTCCTGGATGGCATGTCCAACAGTGGACAAATGGTTCTGCTCTTTGCCTGAAGCATGGCTTGGTCAGTGCCTTTATTCTCCAATGCTATCCACTCTTCATAGAATCAGCCATCTCCAAGCAGGGAAGGAATCCTGATTTCCATTTGGCCATGACTTCTCTAAGCAGGACTTCCCTGAAGTCTATACCCAGTGGGAGGTGAAGGATGCTAAACCAGAGTAAACTTTACTTTTCAGGTCTTACTCCCTGAGGGAAAGGCACTACTTACTGGCACTTCTACTCCAATTCCCATGGTGCCTCCGTTCCCTCACCACCTCACTATGGAATGGATCCACCTCTCATCCAATTTTTTGCAGTCATATCTGCAAAAGACCAGCTCCTGTCAACCTTGAACTTAAGACTTTTCTACCTATGTAGGGTATTCTGCACTACCATTGGCAAATATCACTGTCTCCTGGCTTGTCATTTCTGGGTTCAATTCCATTTTTACACTGAGTCCCTTCAATACCAACAGAAACAGCCCTACAAATTCAATCATAAGATATCTGGGACTGTTTTAACCTTGAAATTAATATACGGCTATCATGCAGTGGCTATATGGAAGTTAACCTGGGGACTGACAAAGACAGACTGAGGAAAGGCTTCTGCCCCCAGTGGCAAAAGGTTTCTTCACCTGTAAATCCCAAAGCATTGATTCTACAGATCTATGAATTCTTAACCAAACTCTCTGAGCCAGGTCTCATTTGAAACTGGAGTTTTTCAAACTTTAAAAGGATAAAGAAGGGCATAGAGTAAGCACTAAATCAGCAGGCACTTGGGTAGCAATCCATAACAAAATCTAGGAATACTCTACTAGCAAAATATATGAATATACTCAATATGAGATACAGACTATAAACAGCCTCAGGTTAATTTTGGGCAGTTTTGCTATCAATCAAGTCAATTTCCAATTTAAGAGAAAGAGATGTAATTTTCAGACCTTTCTGAATTTTGGAATGAATATATATATATGTACATATATATTATATATATACACAACTATATGTATATTATATATATGCACACACATACATACACACATACACACATATATATTCTAGAAACCACAAAGATATCTGCAGAAAGGAAGAATCCTGAGTGTCTTGGGTTTCTCCTGTGAGCCTCGGCACCAATGGCTATTCTCACAACCTACTCTTCTTTGTTTCCTTTCCAAAACTCAGCTCTGCAGAAGGCCCTTGTGATGGTTTGATCCAGGTGTCCCCCCAAAAATAATGTGTTCTGAATGCTTAATCTCCAGCTTATGGCAGGCAGTTTTGGGAATTGAAACCTTGTTGGAGGCTTATGGGTGGCTTGTTGTGGGTGTTGTAGCCAGCTTCCCGTTGCCAGTGTTTGGCATACTATCCTGCTTCTGTTTTCTGCCTGATGTTGGTCAGGAAGTGATGTCCAGCCTCTGCTCATGCCATCGTTTTCCCTGTCATCATGGAGCTTTCCCTCAATTCTATACAAAGCCAGAATAAACCTCCACAAGTTGCTTTTGGTTGGGTTCTTTCTGCACAGTGACAGAAGCTGACTACAACAGCCCTGGCCCCTCATTTCTACAATACCCACATGATCTAGTGTTGACATTATCGCTTACTTTGCTTTCAATGGGTATTTGTTGAAGAATGAATATGACAGTGGATATTTATAATGGACAAGCATGTTATTACCGTCATATAAAAACATTACTTGGAAAATTCTTTTGCTTCATTTTGAACTAATATCTACTTGACCCAAGATATTATTTATAGCAGAATTAAAAGTATGCTTTCCAATTTTGTTTGCCTATTAATATATGCATTTGGTAATTAACAATGTGTTAAGCAGTCAAAGCAAATAATTACTTTTCTAGTGTCTGCCCTGGCGTATGAGCTAAATGAGAGGGAAGCAACTTATTGCATATTAAAAAATGGTAACTAGTTTTTAAATGTTCTGTTTAATCTCAGGCCACCATATTCAAAACATATTCACTGGCTCAGTGAAAACCACACAAAACAGTCCAAATCTTCAGAGAAGAGTATGATTCTGCTCCAGATGCATTAAATATATTTTCAGAAGTTTGCCAGATCACATTTACAAGGTCTTTTGACCAGCTGGTAGAACTGATCATAAAAACTCCATCTTTTAATTTACTTGTGCTCAGTATATTCTATTTAGGAAGCAATGTAATTGCATGAAAGCCTTTATTTTAAATCTGATTTTGAAATATGACTGAATACATTAACATAATTCAGAACAAATCAGTAAACATCCACAAGAACATGTTATATAATCCCAGTGAGCCTCATAATATTCTGCCTTTAAAGGAACCACTGGATAGAAAAATGCTAAATTTGGAATCTATGTTTAAGGGTCCAATAGAAGCAGATGTTTGCTTGCCATGTGGTCCAGAGTGATGACAACACAAACTGATGGGCACACAGGGCTACATCATCCCAGAGAAAAAAGCCACCTGCAAACCAGACTCTTTGGAAGTAGCACTAGTATGCTGGGTCAACAAGCCTATCACCTGGTTCATCCAAGCAAACTCAGTTCTCTTATTTCCAGCTCAGCCAGAAGCTGAGGCTCTAGAATGATGGCCATACTGCAATCTCCTTGGTACTTGTGTACTTGGCCACAAGTCATTGTGGGGGAACTTTATGATCAGCTAATATTTTACTTCATTACAACAGGCAAGCCAATGACCTTCACGAACATGCTCCTGTACAGAGCTGTCAACATGGTGACCTGTACTGCTGTACCTATACCACCGAGCCCCAGTCTGTGCTGTTTCAATGAGTTCTTGGTTCAATGACTAAGAGCCTGAGATAAGGGGTTTGTCCACATTCACCTCATCCAGTAGAGGCAGACTGGGGGTGGGGGGTTGTGGTCCTTGGTCCAGCCTCCTGGGTTCTAGCTGAAGTCATTGTCATCTAGGGTAAATGTTTCTCTAAGTGATGTCACTGGACTCTACCTGGTGAAAACATTGATGAAGGCATGTCTCCATGCATGACTGCTAGATACCAGTGTAGGGAGATGGATGACAGGCCTGAAGGTTCTCCCTGATGGCTATTCTCCATGAACAGAAAAGGGGACAGTTTTAGCTGCCTCTTTTCCATTATTATATCTTTACTCAGAGTCATGTTCCAGATAGACAGATGGCCACACAAGTGAATCCTGGATGGGGCAATGAATGTACTCAGGCTTCCTGCAGAGTGACCTGGCCTCTATAGGGATTAGAAATCATGGCAAGACTCAGAGTCCAGCCTACATGTAAAGTCAGCCAAAAACAAACATCCTCACACATTGCTTGTGTTTCCTGCCATGGTCTTCAGGTCACCTCTGTTCCACTCAGCAAAGACACATACAAGGAACAGAAGTTATGGAAACCAATTCTGCCTTATTGGTAGACAGATCACTTTTGACTTGTTTGCTCTTGCTCACTGGGCTTTAGGCCTGCTTGGGAGAGAAGTCTATCAGAGCAGGATGTGGGGGAGAACAGGAGAGTTCCAGGGACATCAACATCTTTTCTTCAGCTCATGTGGCTACAGCAGAGCTGACCTCACAACCCAACTTCAGGGTCCATGCAAGTCAGGTGTACAGGTCTGCGACTCTGGGTAGACCACCCAAAATAGACCACTTTGTTTGCACTATGACTTCTGTAAAATGTATATAAAACCAGAACTCCCATGAAGCACGACCTAGAGAAGGCTTGCAGGCAAAGGAAGTCAACCTAAAGAAAATCACGAGAGACCAAGTCCCAGTAATGACTTCTAAGCCCCTGAATGCAGCTTTCCCAGAAGTCCAGACCTGACCCTGGTACATTACAGTCCCGTGAGACATGGACACCATTAAAAGTAAACTTAATTTAAGTTGGATTTCTCTAACTTACAAGCAAAAAAGTATCAATAAACATGGGAGAAATAAAAGTTTAAGAAGCAAAGAGAGAAGAGGAACATTACATTTATGGTGTGTAGTGTCTGGAAGCTGTTCAGGTTTGTCTTTAGAAATATAGAAAGGTGACATGGGGAATCGCTTCCATTTTTCATACTGAGCTTGGATCATCAGAGTGGTGGTTCTGCCGAATTGCTGGGATTAATCTCACATCTCACCAAATTCTAAATATAAAATGAGTATACATTTTCTGTTTTTCAAAGATTCTGCAGCAGTGTTGAAGAGAAAGAATGAGGCATCCCCAAAAGAGATGACTCTGGTGGCTGCCTGCATCTGGTTATGGCTGGTTGAAAGAGAAAAGGTCACAAGTGACAACCCCAGGCTCACCTGGCATGGCATGGGTGAGGTCTCCACACAGAACAAAGAACTTAGGTTTTGGGTTCAGCTTGTTGATGGCCTCAACAGCTTGCTTGGTGAGACAAATCTCTTGCTCCCACTCGTCACCGCCATTGTCACAGTCCCCAGTGGACCAGGCCTTCATCAACCCAAACTGTGGGTCTGCACCTTGGATGAAGTAGAATGGGCCTTTCCATTCCCTTTCTTTTTCTGGGAGAGAGAGAGAGAGAGAGAGAGAGAGAGAGAGAGAGAGAGAGAGAGAGAGAGAGAGAGAGAGAGAGAGAGAGAGAGAGAATGAATATGATATAAAATCTGGCCACAAAGGCATCCAGGTTACCATGCATGTAGGTACAATATTTTTGTTAAATTAAGTAGGCCATTTTAATAAACTACTGCTCAAACACACCATTTTCCTGTCACCATGTAGAGGATTTTGATTTATACTAATTATGTGTGGGACCTAGTGATTCCCAAAGGTCATGAGAAATAACATGGGCTGCTTAGCCAGGCACCCAAGCTGTATGTTTAAAAGCTAGACATCCAAAATGAACCACAAACCACAACAGAGCACAGCAGAGGATATTAATGTTCAATAATAGTGTTCTAATTAGAATTAAAAATACCCCACATTGAATGCTGCCAGAAGTATTATATTTAAATTACTAGGTGAAGTGCTTACAAATCTTTTCTGCCAGGCTTAATGGCACCATTTGCACTGTTTCGGGGAATGCAACAGAATTTTAATTATAAAACTTGGCGCTCAAAGCTCTGGCTATCTGGTGAGAAATGTGGTGCCAGAAATGAAATCTTGAAATCTTGAGATAAGTCAATGTGAAAGAAAAAGAAGATTAAGAAAATATCAATGCTGAAATTTCAAAGGCTGCATGAGTTAGGTTTAGCAGTGTACGACTGAACATGGGGAAGGTTTCTTTTTCCCAGTTTTATGGAAGTAAAACTGACAAACGTGTGTGCATGTGTTTTATGTACATATGCACATGATCTTTCCAAGTAAATGGTGCAATAATTACTATCATAAAACTAACATATCTATCACCTCACCTTTTTATGTGAGGGTGGTAAGAAAAATTAGTGTCTATAAGTTTCAAGTATAAAAACATCAGTATGAAACAGCAAACTTTATCTGAGGTCTTGAGAAATCATTCATCTTAAAAAAAATCTAACTGATATACAAACTGTATTTATGAGGTTGCCATGTGAGTTTCTGACAGTGCACATTGTTCAGTGTGTAACGTCAGGCAAGCACGTTACCTCCAACATTTACCATGTCTTTATGGGGAACTCATTTGAATTTCCTTCTTCGAGCTTTCTTGGAACATTGAGGAATGTTACTGTTATCTACAACTTAGCTATCTAATCTTTGGGATGGGATTCTTTATGTCCTCAGCAAGGGCTCTCTTAGGTCTCCTCCCCTGAAATCACCCTAGCTGCTCCTCCATTGGTTCTGGTGGGTTGAAGTTATGGGCCTTCATGTCACCATCCTTACACACCAGAACTGCTGTGGGTATCAATGGCCACTGATGGCCAGGAAACACTTAAGTAAGGATTTTTTGCACAGGATCCTTACTTCAAAACAAAATCTTATGTTATGATCAATGGTGAAAACAAGGAAACAAAGGCTAGGACTGTAGCTCATGACAGCACCCAGCATTCACGAAGCATTTAACTCTCAGCATCAAAAAAAGAAAAAGCAAGAAAGAGCTTGCACTGCTGGTGGGCAAGGGAGGATCCAATGACAGGACACAGTGCAAGGACCCTTGTCTTCCGCACCATGTTCATCCTGAAGAAACTAGTCGGTGGGGGAGGATCCAATGACAGGACACAGTGCAAGGACCCTTGTTCACCCCACAAAACTGAGGTCAACAGAGGAAATGTGACGTGCTAGAGGGTCCACTAGGTCTTAGTGGCAAGAACAAAACCAACCCCTAGTCTTTTCTTCTTACTTAGTACATCACATGTGTTTCTGCAGAAATAGTATTTCCCATGGAAACGTCATTTTATGGTCATGATTTGGGATTTTTGTTTTACTGAGATAGTCTCAACTATATGAAACCCAGGCTGGCCTCAAACTTAATAAATAGTCCGGGCTGATTTCAAACTCATGATCCTCCTGCCTCAGGCTCGCAAGTGCTGAGATTACAATGTGTGCCACCAAGCTTTCCTGTGTGTGATTCCCCCATCTACTCAGTATTGGCTTAGAGGCTGTCACTGCCCAGGCCTAGTGCTAGGTAGTAGGGAAGCAGGTGGCAAGGGTGACCAAGACAGATGAGATCCTTCCTCTCCTGGCACTTAGTTCTTAGGGAGAGACAGCAAACACAGGAAGGAGCCAAGGAACCGACTCAGGGTGTTATGCCAATGCAAGGTATTAAGAGCAATGTCCAGTTTAAATTACACGGACAAGTGGTAACCCTGATGTGCATGGCCTCCCACCCTCTACCTTACCCACCCCCAATCTCACTACATCTTAGAGTCGACTTTCACCTTCAGCCTACTGTTTCTTCTTCACAATTCTTTCTACAGAAGTTGGTTTTGAACGAAAAAAAAATACCTTACTCTATGGAACCAAGGTCATGTGCATATTAACCCACCAGTCCCCAAACTACAGCATAGTTGCTCATTCTGACCACAAGCAACCAAGACTGAATCTGAACAAGGAGTGTTCGAAACTCTGGTGTACATCTTGCTACAAGGGACAGAAAGCCAGCTCTACCTAAGGGCCCATCACACATTTATCATGCCCTTACTGTGAGTGGCAGAAAAACCACAATGGTTCCCAGAGATTCCATCTGGTGATATCCACATCCTTTGTAATCCTTGAGTGTGAACTGCACCTGCTTCCAATAAACAGGATTCAGTACTGAGACTTCCCGTCAGAGAAAGGCTAGAAAAGAACATGACCTTCCCCTCCCCTTTTTCTCATCCTTGACTGGAGGTCAAAAACTATCATATCATGGGACTGGAGAGATGGCTCAGCAGTTAAGGCTCTAGTCTGCAAAATCTAATGACCCAAGTTTGATTCCCTAGTGCCCAGGTAAAGCCAGATGCACAAAGTGGGGCATGCATCTGGAGTTTGTTTGCAGTGGCTGGAAGCCCACGTGCCCCCTTCTCTTTCTCTCTGTTTTCAAACAAATAAATACAATATCTTTTTAAAAACTATATCATGAACAGCCCTATGGAATGACCCATGTGATAAGAACAAGACAAAAAGCCTATGGCCAATAGCCCCATGAAAAACTGCATCCTGCCAACAGCCATGTCAATAAACCTGGAAGAGGACCATCATTTGGGGAACTTTCAGCTGAGACCAGAGCTCCAGGGATACCTTACCTGAAGCCTCAGGGCGCTCTGTGGTAACAGAAGATATACCCAATTCTTACAGAAACTGCAATGACAATACAGGTGTGCTGCTTCAGGCTGCTGAGTTTCTGGGTAATTTAAAATGTGGCAATAGATATGAATCAGGCAGGAGATACAAAGAGCCAAGAAAAAGACTTCGAAAGAGCAAATTGCATAAGGATAAAAAATGAAATTCTTCTTTGTGCTTTAAAGTTAACTGTTAGTAACATTTACTTGTTGTATCTGAATAATGACCTTTGTATACCACTGAATGCTTTTAGCAATGTTCTAATTTCTGAGGCCCTTTGCAGAGCTATGTAAACTGCACAAATTAATCAGAAGCAAATCCACGAGGTGACTGGCACCGAAGGTCACAGCATCAATCAGCCTTCTAGGGCACAGTTTAGAAACAGTTCCCTACAGCAAACATTTTAACAAGTAGTTTCCCATGACAAATAGTCAAGAGTCTCAAAAAGTCAATAGTCTTTGGAGCTATTAAAATAAATCTTTCATGACTTATTTACTCAGTTAAAACTTCAATAGACTGTCAATTTTTGATGGCAATGCACAAAATACAGATTCAATCTAAAGTGAATGACAGCTCCATGTCATCAACACTCTATCTACTTTAATTATCTAATAAGGTAATGTGTTGACTCAGGGCTCTGCAATTGCAAATGATCATATTAGGATCCCAGCTTGGAAACTGGTGATCTTTAGTTTCATCTTAATTTGAATCAAGGTTGAATAGCCCAGCAGCATGGTGGTGCAGGCCTGTAACCCCAGGCTTTGGGAGGTGAAGGCAAGAGCATCTGGAGTTGAAGGTCAGCCAGGGTGACTTGGCAGTTAGAGACCAGCCTGGGCTACATAGTGAAACAATGCTTAGTTCTGTAATGAGGACTATTTTATAAATGCACACCTCTCCTTCAAAAGGGTAACTTCTTACAGGATGAAATTGAATTATTTTTCTTTTTCCTTTGATATGTGTAGAGTGTGTGTGAGAGAGCATGTGTGGATGTGATGTGCACATGTGTAGTTTTGCATGTTCCATATACACACAGCAGAGTCAAGAGGAACACATTTGATATCCTCCTCCATCACTCAATCTCTATGGTTTCCTGAGACAGAGTCTCTCCCTGAACCTGGAACTCCCTGTTGTTTTGTTAAACTAGCTGACTAGGGATCCCCAGGATCTTCCTGTCTCTTCCCTTCCCAGTGCTAGGGTTACAGGCATGTGCAGACATGTCCAGCTTTTTCACCCTTGCAACTATGCTAACTTTATCATTATTTTATTCAATACAAACATAAACAAACTGTAGGTGAAAACTAGCAAAACTGGAAGTCACTTCAATTGCATATGGGGATACAATATTCATTGATCACACATAGATGCAAACACCTAAGTGCAAAGTCAATTTTTTTCCAATTTCAAAGGGATGCCATGATGCCACATAACCAAAGAATTCAGTGTATTGGGGCTGGAGAGATTGCTCAGTGGTTAAGGCACTTGCCTCTAGTACCTAAGGCCCTGGGTTCAATTCCCCAGTACCCACATAAGCCAGATCCACAAGGTGGTGGCCCTGGTGCCTCTCTCACTCTCTCTCTCTCTCTCTCTCTCTCTCTCTCTCTCTCTCTCTCTGTGTGTGTGTGTATTTCTCTGCTTGAAAATGAATAAATAAAATATTTTTAAAAAGAATTCAGTGTATCAAAACAGTCTCATAGATAATAAATATATATTTATAAATATTTGATCTTTGTTGGATATTTTGCTTTATTTTTATCCAGCAAGCTATAGTTTTCTGTGGCTAGATTTTCATACAAACAATGTATGTTATTCAAGTTTTAAATAAATTAAAGATTCTGGAGGAAAGTCAGGTGTCATGGCTCATACCGATAATGCTAGGACTAAGAGATAAGACAAGAGAAGCACTCAGCTTAAGGCCAGCTGGGTACATCACTGCTATCAGAGGCCTCTGCCAGGAGTTTCCTGGTTCTTGGCATCTTAATCAAAGAACTGGGGAAAACACATGCAAAGAACAGAGCAGAAAGAAACTACCAGAGAGCCAAGGAAAAGTACAAGACAATGAGAAGGGCCGTGGGGGTATGCTATGAGGGAGCAGTGGCTCCTCCAGCTAGCCGGCCCACCAACAAGCAGAGTTTGGGTGGTCCTCCTTTCATCAATAGGCTTATGCCATGTGAGACTTTTCTCTACTGCACACTTCACATATACTCATTTTAAACAGTGGAAAACAGTTAAACCCCATGATAAACCCTTGGTGACGCCCAGTTTCTATTCAAACATGTTCCAAAATATAACCAGAAGGGGAGATGGGGATTGCTCTGGCCTGGAATAGTTTTGAGTGCATGTGGTTAAGGGAAACTTGTCCTCTGAGTGAACTTTTAGGGACCATCCCCTATTTACCTTTGTATAACTGGTCATACCCATGTTTAAAATCAGGTGCATCATGGGAAGGCACATGTGCAATAGAGAAAAGCTTACATAACTTAAGTCTATCAATTGAAATGGAGAACCACCCACAGCAGCTCCTCCTCCCAGACCTCATAAAAAGACACCCCAGAAAGCAAACCACAGCTCCTGGACAATCCAGCTCAAGGACCTTGCTGCTTCCTGGCAGCATAATTTCTTGCCCCGATTTTTGCACTTTTTGGCTGCACCCACTAATAAAATTTCTTGCTGCACTGCTGTACCTTTCCAAATCTTTTTAAAATTTTATTTTACTTAATATATATAACAGGTTATACTCTTTTATCCCCTCACTTCCACTCCCATGACCCTGGGATCCCATGATCCTCCTCAGTAGGATTATAGTATTCACTGTGGGGGGTCATAAAATCCTGACGCATGAGGGTGTTCCTACCCACTCTGTCATGCCCAGCTTTTTAAGTGGGTGCTAGGAATTGAATTCAGGTCCTCCGGCTTGCACAGCAAGTGCTTTTACTTACTGAGTCTCTCCCCAGCTCAGGATGAAATTTAATTCTTAATGATTGTTTGCATTGAATTATTTCACCTAAGTCCAGAATAACCCCTAGAACTGAGGGTGAGGTACCTGCCAGCTCACATCTGCAGGATGAGCTTGACAGTGTCTTTCCCAGGGCAAAAAAAGTAGCTGACCCTCACCTGGAGATCCTCTAGAAGGACTGTTCTGGCAGTTCAAGCCACAGACATTTAGATAATCCAAGGCCCATTTCTAAAGTAGAGCTATACAATCAGAGCATCTGTCATTACTGAGAAACACATACACTTAGAGATTCCATCTCTCCTCTCACTTTTCCTAAAGTGTTTATATGGCACTGCCAGTTAAAGGGTAAATTCCTGACAACCCGAATTAGGGAGAATTGCCTGGAAAGGAGGCCTGAGAGAGCTGTGAGAAGACGACAGCAGTGAAGACAGACTCCATGGGAAGAAGAGGACAGGGCTGGGCTCCTGGGAGTGACAGGGACCTTAAGTATCATCAGCCCCTGGGAATAGGTAAGACATGCAGAATCTGGGCCCTGAGCTAGAGTCTGCATTGGAAGGGATTCCCAGCTGATTTGTGTGTCCATCCAACTTTGAAAAGCACTGCCAATGAGCACTACTCACTGGCAACTTTAAAAACAAAACAGACATGGGTGGCTTTACTTTCCCTGAACTGAAACACTCAGAGGAGGTTTTGTTGTTGCTAGTGTGATACAGCTTTGGTTTGTGTCCTTTCCTACTTGCTTTTAGGTCCCTGCCTCTGTCTGTCTTGGTATTCGGTCCTAAACATCTCAGCATTATCCATGATTACCTAATCATCACCCTCTGGCAGTATAACTTGAGGGTACCAATGTCCGGCTGGCTATACAGTGTCCTTGGTTCATCTAGCAGCTCAATGCATCAAGCCATCAAAGGAGAGGATCTGCTAGCAGTGGATGCTATCATCTGAGTTACAGGGACCCTTACACAGCACAACAATAGAAACGACACTCCATTGCTTCTGCTGTGCTCTTCTTTGTCACAATCAAGGCTCTAGCCTAGCCCACACTAAGGACAGGGGATCACCAGCACACAGGGCAGGTATTCCATGGGGGAGGGATCATGGAGCACAGCTGAGTAGACCACAGATGCCAATATAAAATCCAGGCATTATCAAGCATAGTTGGGAATGGTGATGCACACCTAACCCCAGCACTCTGGAGGCAAAGGTAGAAGGATCGAGAGTTCAAGGTCACTTTTAGTTACATAAATCCCACCTCTTGCCACTTGAGCTTTGGAACCTGTCAGTCATGAAGGGATACCCAGAGATGCCTTATATAGCTTTGTACTTAACCAAGGTGTGACAAGGCCTAGATAGGAGACTCAGGATTCAAGTCCAAGTTCACAAGATGTGATAGTTTGATGCAAGTAGTCAGCCTTCTTGATGCTGCAACAAAGAACCCAACCAAAAGTGGCTTATGGAGGAATGGGTTTATTTTGGCTTACACACTCAAGGGGAAGTTCTATGATGGCAGGAGAAATGACAGCATGAGCAGAGGGTGGACATCACTTCTCCACCACAGGACTGCAAACAGCAGCAGGGGGGTATGCCAAACAAGGGGAAGCTGACTATAATCCCCATAAGCCTGCCGCCAACAACACAGCTCCAAAAAGATTCCAATTCCTAAACTGTCATCAGCTGGAGATCAAGCATTCAGAACACACAAGTTTGTGGAGGACACCTGGATCAAACCATCACACAAGTTTACTGCCTAAGAGCCATTCAGGATCTCTGGGATGGAGAGAAGCACAAAGATGGAATGGGTCCTTGGCTTCCCCAAAACTGTCCATCTCCATAGAGAAAAGTCCCAAAAAGTTTCCTTCAAATGGAATGACTCAGTAAATGAGATGACTGCATAAAAAATTATGCTGGCAAGGAGCAGCGCTCTCTCCCCACAGCCTGCGATGCTCCCAGTCCCTGCCAACACACGGGCTGATTCAGTACAGGCTGCTGCCCAGACGCCCAGCTACTGAGGCTGGTAATTGGTCATCTCCTCCAGACATGCCAAACTCAAGGTCTGGCTAGCAGATGTGTTCTGTTGGACCCACGCAGTGTTTATAAAATTCAGAATTTGTTGCTAACATTTTGAATTCATGAGTTTCATATATATGCCTGGATTCTCTTGGAAAAATATTCCACACTGTGCCCACATGGAGCACACCAAGGACTAGCTGGGGCTGTGTGGCCCCTTCAGGTGGGGTCTGAGTTCCTGAACCACCCCCACAGCCCACACCTGGTCTAACACTCCATCTGGCCTCTTCTATGACAATTCTTCCATTTTATTCAAGGTGAGGAAGAGGAGACACAATGAAGGCACACAGACTGATGGAGACATAACAAAGTGGAACTATAACACAGGATGAGACTCAGAAACAGGTCCAAGCTGCCTATTAATCCACAAGCCACAAGTGAGATTACACAGAAATTATCTCCAGCTAGGAATGGCTATGTCTGTCTAAACAACTAGCCAGAGAAAACAAAATCAGAGTTCAGTTTTTAAAAATCAAATTTTTAGTTTAAAGCAAATTTTTAGCTTACAAATCCAATTGTTTTGTTTTGAGCAATTAAGTTCTGGCTATTTCTAATTTCTGCACCTGATAAGAAACTATCAGGGCAGCCATCTTATAAAACCGGGAGCTACACAGTGCATTTGGGCAATATAAAACCTCGCTCAAAAATCTGGTGAGGGCTGGAGAGATGGCTCAGCGGTTAAGGCACTTGCCTCCAGTGCCTAAGGCCTTGCGTTCAATTCCCCAGGACCCACATATGCTAGCTCCACAAGGGTGGCCCTGGTACTCTCTCCTCCCTCTGTATTTCTCTGCTTGAAAATGAATAAATAAAATATTTTTTTAAAAAAATCCAGTGAGTTCTCTTTCAACAGTCTACTCGGGTGTGATGCAACGGCATGTAGAGAATCCACAAACCACCTTCCTTTGAAGCTGTTCTCATGACAAAAGTCTTGCCTGAAAGACAGACATTCACATCACAATTCTCTTTACAGTTTGCACTTTGATACATGAACTAAACTTCCTGGCTTTGTCTCTGCTAATAGATTTCCTCTCACTTTTATTAAACCTTTTGGGCATATATGTCAATGGTTAATGAAAGTGGACTTCTTAGTACATAGTGAAAACTAGAAATTTCATTGATTCTTTTTGCTATCACTAGCTATAATAAATGTGCCCCCAAAAGCAAATGACCATGTTCATCCACAGACCAGAAAAATGCCAAGAGAGTCCCCACACCATTAATACCTAACACTGTAATAATTTGGGCTCTCATGATGTGCCAAACCTGTTACTTACATGGAACTTCAAATAATTCAAGGTGGAATACAATGATAAATAGCTCTCTAACTTTTTCTAAAGAAAAACCATACTTTCTAAATCTAGTTAGACAAATAAAAAACATAAAATACTAGCAAAGAAGACTGATTGACAGGTTCCTGGCATGACCACACTACACCATTACAGTGTATGAATATTTAAGAATTCAAGGTGTTAGCTCCTGGTAATGTACCTGACTCAAAATAATATATGAAATTGGAAGGCTGGCAGCATTTCTCCAAATATCTAGGAAGTCAAAAAAATTCACTTAAAAATTAGCAGAATACTGTATTCATAGGTTTATTTTCCTGAGCATGTCCAACCCCCCACTTGGATTCAGTACCTTAAATACAACATGATCACAAGAAAGTTCAGCATTTATCCTTCACTTGACCTGGCTCCTCCTATAGATATCTCAAGTTTGGTTACCATACCCTCTTAGTTCCTCCTCTACAGATTTCAGGATTGATCATATGAGTCACTGAGTACACATAACCAGCCAAGCTATAGCCTTCTGTGTCTACAACTTCCCCTGTTGCAACCCATTTCCTGTCCTTCCACCACCACTTCTGTGGGTCAGACCTCTGTTGTTACCACTGAAAACAGGGTTGCAAGAACAAACAGCTCTCTGTAGAACTACTCCAGCCAGCCAGCTAGTTGCTGTCACAGTGCAGTTACCAAGCTTTCTCCAGCCACCAGCCACCCCAGTAAGAGCGACTGCCCTCGACTTTCCACTAGGGCAGGCTCACATCTGATTCCTATGCCAAGACCCCATTCAAGCACACTGTCACCATGTCACGAGGGCCTGTCTCAAGATAGACATGAAGCAAACACATGGATCTGGGATAAATGAAGATGCCAATGGGCACTGGGGGCTAAAATGAGCCCAAAGCTGTTTCAGCTACATCTGACACTGTTCCATTACCCTAGTAGCTCTACTCTCACTAGATAGGGCTGACATTTTCATACCCATAATCTGCGATGATTTTGACATGTTGAGAGACAATTTGTAATGTGATACTGGGACATAGGAAGTGCTACTGGAATCCAGTAAATCAAGGTCAAGGATGCTGCTAACATCCCATAATACAGAGGACAGAGACACCACAGAAGGGTCCAGGCAATGGTGACAATGATACAGAGGTTCATTCTGTTCCAGACTGAATCCCTCCGAAATGGACCATAAAGGCTTCCCCAAACACACACCCCCTTCCCATCCCTTCCTCCAGGGTCTGTTCTCCACTCTGCTAACTATTTCAGCTGAAATCCCATCTACCCTAGCCAACCCAGCTGCTACCTCCACCACACAGCCTGCCAGCAGATGCAACTGACCACCTTTTCTCATTCAAGCATATAAGAGCTTAGCATAGTAGCACACATTTGTAATCTCAGCATTTGGGAGACAGGTAAGATCATGAGTTCCAGGCCAACCTGAAGTACATAGTGAAATCCCCCCCCCCACACACACACACAAATACACTTTGGGCACCCCTTTGATGTGAGCCTTGTGCAAGCTAGGTTTTCAACAGTGGACAATGCCCACAGGTCTTGCTCCGTAAGACTTTACAGGATAGTCGGGGAGACAGACATAACCAGGATATGATTTGATATTATGCTTCATGCTTCTTAGAATCCCAGAGGTAAACAGGGTGTCACAGGGCAGAGTGGCAGGGGGCTGTGGGGACACACATTCCGGGCTGGAGGTCAGGCAAGTGCTCAGATGCTGTGTGACCACAAAGCTTGAGCAGGGTGTGATGTGGAGACCACACCATGACGTGTAGGCTTGGTAAGACGTTTAAGGCCCTTGCCTGATTTTGGGCCTCCGTCTCCTAAAATTTTGGCCTGGTCCCAGTATAGCCCAGAATCTGAGGCTAAAGAGCCTATGCCCAAATTTTATGTCTTCTCTGCCAGCTGCAGGACAGGATTCAAGTTCCTAATCCTCTCTGGGCTTTGGTTTCCTTGTCTGTAGAGCAAAAATAATAAGCCAAATCTCCTTCAAAAGGCTTGTTGTAAAGAATCAGGCATTGACATAAAACAGACTAGCCACAGAGGATGGTCTAATGTGAGCTACTGGTAGCTACTATGACTACCATTCAGATTCCCTGACTTGTCGTAGTTGAGGGAAGGCTACTAGACTTTGACCCTGTCTTTGTTCTCACAGCATACAGTGGAGCTCAGGGAACACCTGATGACATTTTGGATACATGGACATGCTTTGTCTTAGCATGCTTTGGATACTTCCAATACCGTGGACACCCCGCTGGCTACAAAACAGCTGCCTGGGGGCTTCTGGGCTAAAGAGCAAATGCCAGCAAAATATAATTTTTGCAGTACCTTGCAGAAGCCATCTGCACAGCAAATCACAACCTAAATGTCTTCAACATTACCCTTCATCTTCTCAGGGGATTAATCTTATTTTTGTTACCAAAATAATAGCTAAACAATGTTCACCACTCTGGGGCTCCTTCTGGCTTAACCATCTAAAAGTCCCGCTGTAAAACTATCAGGCTTAATGCAGCAGATGATGGTGTCCTTCATTAGTGGCTGCTTGGGATTCAGAGCTGAGGACAGCTATGGGGACACTGGGTTTCTCTTCAGGGTGACGGAAATCTTCTAAAATTGATTGTGGTGGTGACTGTACAACTCTGAACACATTAAAAGGTGGTAAATGATACATTTGAAAAGAGTGAACTGAATGGTATGAAGAGTTGTTTTAAAAAGTGTTCCTCAGAGACCTGTCTCCTCCCCCATAATAAAAAAAACATGACAGAAATTCTTAAGTCTCAAAATTACTCGTACTAGGCACCAGGGAGAATTTACCCAGACTATTTGTAGCCCAAATGCATCCCCAAAATGTTTTTAAGATACACAAGGGCTTCTGAGTCATGACTTGGCTGCCACACTGGCCACCTGAGGGGGAAGGGCCAGCCAAAATCGTTATCTTCAGCTGTTCAGAGAACTGTCACAGCAGATGAGGTGGGACTTCTTGACCAGGTGGCTCTCAGCGTCACTGGCTTTAACCAACACTGTTCCAGTCCAGTTATAGGATTAAAAACAAAAAGTCACTTCCAAAGCCTCTCACAATTTCCAATAGCAAAAATCCATTTTGAGATTGCTGTTTGGGGTGGATGTTTGCTGTAACTTTTGCGTGGTTGTCACATTTCCCTACCAACACAGCAGGCAGCTGCAGACCCAACAGAGCTCTGGGGAGAACTGAGTGATGCCTGCTCTGGGCAGGTGCAGCCCTGTCGTTTCCAGACCAGGCAAACAGAGTTCCTTGATGCAGAGGTTTGATCACCCTTCCTCAGTCGGTGCAGCTCTAGCAGAGGGCACTTGTCCTCCAGCAGATCCTTCGGCAGTGCACACTACACAGCTGTCTGAGGAGGGCTTGTGAGGGATCCCTGGTCTAGGGCCTTAGTTTCATCTTTGTTTTGTCTGGAGAATCCATGGCATGCTAGGCAGACACACACAGGGACCTAGGAGCAACAGCCTCATCCATATCCATCCATTTACGCATCATCAAATGTTCATGACTGCCAGCTACTGTCCGAGTCAGGAATCTGTAGTCCAGAGGTAGGAAAGGACAGCAAAGCATGTGAGCAAACACAACATTATGAATCACAATGTTGGAACAAAACACACAACCAAAAGCAATAGTTGGAGGAAATGATTTGTTTTGGCTTGCAGTCTTGAAGGGAAGCTGCGTCATGGTAGGGAAAAGATGGCAGAGCAGAGGCTGGACATCACATCTTACCACAGTAGCTGGCAGGAAGAGTGAGCTGAGCTCCTAGTCACAAGGGAGAACTGGCAGCAGCGTAGTTCCTTGAGCAAGCCTCCACCTCCCAAACTGCCACCAGCTGGGGACACATGAGGCTATGGGGGATTTACATTCAAATCACAATTGTCCTAGGATTCATAAAGGAAAAGAATGGGTCAAAGCAAGTAGCAGGGACCTAATTTAAGAGAAAATCAGCTAAAGCTTCTTCACACGCTGCCTGAAGGAGATACTAGTGAGACAGAGAGGAACAGAGAAAAGACGCATCAAGGGGAGACAGACCCCAGATTTCTTTCAAGGTAGTTCATCTTAGGGCTGGAGGTGTAGCTCTGTGATAAATTACTTGCCTAGAATGTTTGAGGCCCTGGATTTCATCCCCAGCACTGAAAACTACAAAGCCAAAGGATTCAGTGAGTCTGTAAATCTACACACATAAAGGGCTGTTGGAACTATCCAAGTATGAGCTGGAAGTGGCCAGGGTCACTGTGATGGGATGTAGGTAAACGAGTGGACAAAACCACAGTGTGCTCTGGAGGTAAACACACAAGACTGGGGACAGCTTGGACAGGGAGAAGATGGAAGATGCAAACACCACGTGTGGTCCCTGAGCTTCTGGTGAGCAGGTGAGCAGGGGATGGAGTCCCCTGGCAGATGAAAACCGCCCAGGTTCCAGTGTGGCCTGTCATCAAAACCAAAGGGTTAGGTGACAGAGAGCAAAAGTCTCTGGATCTTCTCACCAAATGCCTTGGTGCCCTTAAGTGCAGGAAGCAGCACAGAGTCAATATACAGCCAAAGCTCCACCAGAGGCTTTAGCAAGGCAGGTTTCCTCCTCTTCCCCCCACACCCACCACTTCTCTCTAGGCTACACAGGGAGTTTGGACGTCCTTTCTCTCCACAGCAGTTCCTGAGTGTCTGTTTTAACAGCACATCAAACCTGGCCCTAAGTGGAGGGAGGTAGCAGTTTCTAGGCTGCTAGGGTCTCTAGCTGCCCCAGTTCTGCAATCACTGCCCCTTCCTCACTGAAGGATACAGCCAGGTTGAAAAACTACCCTCTGGGAAGAAGACAGTGTCTCAACAGATGTCTACCAGGCCGCCTAGAAAGTCTGGCCAATACTCTTAAAGCCTTCTGCAAAAGCCTATCACCAGGGCTAGCTAGGACCGCAGCTCTTAGAGGCTCCCCACCCTCCTGCAGTCTGCATGCATCAAGACCTCAAGGCCTTTGCTCACCACATGTGACTTGTTCCCACATATGCTGACACTGCCACTCATTTTTAAATCATCAGAGAAACAATAAAAAGAGCTGCTTCCAACTCTAAACATGTTTATAACTGAGATGGGAGCTTTAGGGAAAGACTCAAAAGCGAACTGGTGAAAATAAAATACAACTGAATTAAGTTTGGGGAGACAAATCTAAAAAAGGAAAAAAATATGAATCTATGAATTCTTCACTTGTGCTTTTTAACGGACTGCCCGTCTTCTGGTGGGGGTGGGGGAGGGAGGGAAACGGACCCAACCTGTTAAAAATTCATTCATGGCTGGTGTTTACACAAGAAAGGCTACACACAGGTCCATCTATAAACCCAGGCCAAAATAAGTCCTAGGCTTAACCTCAAAAGATAGGTAAATAAATGAAATGTTAAAAGTAACAGTATAATTCTTCATGATTCCCCTCTTTTAACTTTTTTCATGAATTATAATGTTCCTACTGAGGTTTACAAAATAAGTAACAATGGAGATTTGCTGATAATTAGTTATGTTGATCCACACACATAAATTAATTCAAAATTGTCCTTGGAACTGGTGGTACAGCTCAGTAGCTCAGCCCTTGCCAAATATGACTGAAACTCCAGGTTATAGCCTCTGCACTACAAATTTAAAAAAAGAAAAGAGCCCTTAATCTAAATAGAAGAGCTCTAAATATAAAGCACTTAGAATAAAACACGGGAGTAAGTCTTCATGATCAGGGGTTAGGCAAAGATTTTTTTTAAGATATGACATCAAAAGCACAAATGATAAAAGAGTTCAGGAAAACTGATAATTTTGGTTTCAAAGACAATCGAAGCAGGTCCTGCGCCCTACACTGATAAGGGACTTGCATCCAGAAGAACTGTTGTCAGAATGCTCAATTATAACATGACAAGACAGTTAAAAATGGGCACACAAGCATTTCTTAGAGATGTACCAATGGTCACTGAACACAATAAAAGACATCTGGCATTATTAGTGTGATAGGTCATCTTCACAGTCAACGTCATTGGATTTAGTATTGCCTCAGAAACACACTTCTGGTGTGTCTGTGATAGTATTTCCAGAAAGGTTTAAAAGAGGAGGGAAGACCCACTCTGAACGTAGGTGGCACCATCTCAAAGGCTGGGATGCCAGACTGAATAAAAAGAAGAAATTGAGCTGAGCACCAGCAGTTACCTCTGTGCTTCTGGCTGTGGATGCCTCGGGTTCCCACTGCCACAGCTGAGATCTGCTCTTACTATCTTCCCTGAAAAATTCTCCTTAAATTGCCCTTGTTGGTTATTTTGTCACAGTAATGAGAAAAAACCAATACAATTATTCATTAGGGTAATACAAATCCAAGCAACAAGGATGGAAAGATAGGAACCTATACAGATTGCTGGTAGGGATATAAAGTGGTACAAGAGCTTTGTAAACTGTTTGGCAGTTCCTCAAAATGTCAGGCACAGTTACCATATGACCCAAAACTTCTAATCCTATGCATTAGCCCAAAAGAAACAAACAAACAAAAAAGTCCATATGAAGTCTGGTATGTGGCTATTTAGATCAGCTATTCATCAAATACAAAAAAAGTCTCAACTATGAATAGCCATCAATGAAAAACTCTCTAAACAGGCTGCGGAGATAAGCATGAGGAACTGGCTGATCCCCAGAACCGACGTAAGAGTTGTGCATGGTAGCACATGCCTTTAATCCCAGGATCCGGGGAAGCAGAGAAAGGGTATCCCTGAGGCTTGTCAGCCAGCTAGGCTTACTGCATCAGTGAGCACCAGGTTCAGTAAGAGACCTGTCTCAAAATAACAAGGCGAAGTCTGATTGAGGAAGACAGCTGACAATGACCTCTGGCCTCCACACTCACGTGCACACACAGATTTGCACACCCAAACATGTGCGCCCATACACAGACAAACATGTACACACACACCACATAAAAACGTGCAAACATTTATTAATTGGTAGATGGACAAGCAAAATGTGGTTATTCATAAACTGAAATACCATTCAGTAAGAAAGAACAAAACACTAGTTACTTTGCTATCTAGATGAGCCTCAAAAACATCATGCTAAGCAAAGCAACCAGCCATGAAAGACCACATAAGTGTCCAGAAAAGACACAGCCATGAAAGAACTTAGTAGCTCCCTGAGATGGGGTTGGGAATATTTAGAGTGCAGACAGACACAATGGTTGTATCACCATAAAGTCTGGGGAGAAGGCTCAGTAGTTAAGAGCATTTGCCACTCAGGAGAAGCCTCTTGGGCCAGAGACCTCCTGCCAAGTCGGATTGCTTAGAACCCATGTAAAAACCTGGGTATGTCCACTCAACATGTAATCTGCAACCCCAGTGGGAGGTGGGGTGGCCACAGAATCACTGGGGCTCACCGACAGACAGAAACTCTGAGTTAAGGGAGAGATACCATCTCAGGGAACGAAATACGTGGATGAGTGATAATAGACGGACACCTGGCATCCTCCTCTGGCCTTTGCAAACATGCACATGAGGTGTACACACACACACACACACACACACACACACACACACACACGTACATCACAAGTTACACACACACTACCATACCACACATATACATACATAAAAAACCGGCTGAATTGTAAACTTAATGAGTTAAGTGTTTCAATAAAGTTATTGAAAATAAAAAAGGTAGCTGAGTGTGGTGGTGCATGCCAGTAATCCCACTGGGAAGGCTGGAGGATCTGGACCAGGGCTACATAGTGGGACCTTGTTTCAAATAAACAAACTACATAAATAAAATACATGCAGTCAAAATTGGATTTTGCCTTTTGAAAATGTCATGGTGTGAGTTTTCTTAAACATACTAATGTGCAGCAGGCACCCTTAACTGGTGATTATAATGAGGATATGACAAACGACCAAAAGTCCAATGTAGTCACAACTGTCAGGAGGTTGGCTAGTTAAATTTAGAGGAGGTATCTGAGTGAAGCAGAATGGAGAAGGCTGCTCCCAAGCAGGTTCAGGGATCTCCCATCACCTGACAAGATAGCACTTATACGGATATGTAACAGGAAACAGAAGTGAGGAAGACAAAAACAACTCCAGTGACCACAGATCAGTTAATCTATGAATCATTTGGTTACAGTTTGACTAGTTAACTGTTTATAGCTCAGTGGCAGCTCCAGGGCCTCCCACAACCAACCAAAGTGCAGGTACTATGATTAAACTCTGCACTAAATTAGCCTGATAAGCCATATCCATGGTCGCCACAGATGTTACTTGACAGAACCCTCTTAAAAGAAACAGATGACCAATTCGGCCTAAATGAAAGGCACAATGGAAGCAGTCCTTTCATGTTCTTTATCATCCAGGTAGAAGTGTGTGAAACACAGTATGTTCCACTTGCTCAAACTTGGATACACACTTCCAGTTCTATTTATTTAAAGCTGAAGTTCACTGAGAATCCATTTATGCTCTCCATCAAGGTGCTTTCCCAGGGAGGACCAAGAAATATTCAAGATTAACAGAAATAACTGGCTCCTCTGAAATAGTTGCAAAGGCTTTTCTTTCTTTTTTTTGAGGTAGGGTCTCGCTCTAGTCCAGGCTGACCTGGAATTCACTATGTAGTCTCAGGGTGGCCTTGAACTCACAGCAATCCTCCTACCTCTGCCTCCCGAGTGCTGGGATTAAAGGAGTGCACCACCACGCCTGGCTTGCAAAGGTTTTTCAATTGTCCAGGGAAACTATCTTCTACAAAGTGAGCCATGAGCCTGTGCTCAGAGGCAGAAAATGTTCTGGTGGGAATGGAAACTGGAAAAACAGACTCAGGGACTCAAAATAATTAAAAACAAATTTTAAGCCATAGTTTCTTGATATTTCTCCCTTTCAGAACTGAAGTGGTAAGCCACTCAAAAGACCGTTTCGTACTAGGAGTCCTAATTAGGCTGTGTTAAAGAAATATAATTATCAATTTACCTAATTAAAATGAGCATATGAAAATGCCTTAGGAATGCAAGCTGCCTCAGGTGAGACATTTATAAGTTATTTCTTATGACCACCCGTCAGCAGAGCCCAGATTATGCCAACAAGAAATGGATGACTGAAACTGAGCCTCGTGTATCATGGTTCTGGAGAAATAGGTGGAAATATTGTCACTCGTGCAAATCACCATGAGTGGGGGGTGTGGCATTTTCATTGACATGAAAAAACATGTCTAATTCTGGAGGGTTCTTCTGGTAAGCACAAGACAGTGAACAGGGCTCTGATTTTAAGGACAGTTGCTTGATCTCTACCCTTACCCCTTCCAAGTCTGCCCTTGGGCTTGGGACAAGTCTAATAACTTCAGGTTCTACTTCCCATAAGTCCTGACTTCTCTGAGAGCACCTGTAAGTCAGCAGCTCGGCTTCCATTCAACTAGATTTCAACTAGATTTCTACAACACTTGACTTCATGTGCCTCCCTGCATGCCTTCACTCCTGGTTTTTCCAGAATTCCTGGTTATTTCTGCTCTGAGCCCTTCAGTGTTTGCTCTTTAACCCAGGACACAGCCATATACTGAGGTTACACACAGAAACACAGGAACTATCTGCTGTGATACACTGTTCTCAAGATTCCAGATGGCACCCAAAATCCATTTCATTAAAAGTGATCCTGATTTCAGCCCCTAGTCTCACTGTTGTGCAGGGCCTGCAGTTACAGTCTCATGTCCTCCCACCAGAGGCCATCAGTTGCCAGACTTTTTTTTTCCTGTCATAGCTCTGTGCCTAGATTCTGCACTTCTGAGAGCTCATCGTAACTTGCGCCCCTTCCAGTTTCTACTGGAACATGAGATGAAATGTCATAAATATGTATTAGGACAGCAGGGGTGCAGCAGAGAACTCTCCAGTCTGTTGGTGAGACTATAAAATGGCACAGTGCTTTGAAAGGCAATGTATCTGGTAAAGTTGGGGATGATTTCACCCCCAAACTCACCACAACTTTGCTTCCAGATATATGCCCTGGAGAAATGCTCCCATGTGTCCACAGAAGACTGTACAAGAAGGTTTAGCGCAACAGTTAGCAAGAAAGAAAAGCAAAGTACTAATTGGCCACATATATATTTGAGAGTTGTGTAGTGTGTGTGAATTTTCAATGGAATTATGGAATTACATGGGAAGGGCTGAGAGTAAAGAAACTAAAAGGGCAGCTTAGCAGTCCAAGCACAGACTCAGAGCTGGGTCACTCAGACACCTAGAAGAAAGAAGAGAGTTGGCAGCCCATTCTGGAAAGTGTGAGGAAAACTAGGCCGAGGCAACCTCACATGCTACAGTGGCCTTCTCCTTGCTGGGACAAACACCCTAACCCTGAAGCACCCTTATGGGAGAAAAGGCTTATTTCCCACTTCAGATTCCAGGGGAAGCTTCATCACGCTGACAGCAGGCAGCATGCACAAGCATGAACAGCTGGCTCTCTACACATCTAGTGGGGCTGGACTAAAACTAAAGATTCCCCCCAAGTGACCCTCCTCCTCCAGCAGACTTCTGCCTGCTCAACCGGAAGTAGGAAGCTTTATCAAAAATATCTGAGTCCATGGGTCATTTGCATTCAAACCACCACACCACAGGACATGAAGTGCAGGAGTAGATGTGATGACTTTTGCTTTCTCCTCCCTCTGATCTATGGTTGGAGCTTCCCAATGGCTGAGCCAGAGGGCAAAGAATCCACTGATGTAGTCCAGAGAGGTCAACCTCCCAAAGCACTGTGGGAAAGAGACATTTGGAAAGGCAAAGAGAGAAAAGGCAAATCTGGAGAAGACATTTGGTGTAACAAACTGAAATATAGGATGTGTCTTCATTTAATGGAATATTACCCAGTGGGAAAGTAAGTAGAAGTATTTACAGGAATGTGATAATTCTCTAAGATGTTAGATTGGATGAAAAGCCAAGTCACGTTAAAATATGTGGAGAATGACAGACATCATGGCAGATTGTATTTTCCCAAAACTGCCACAGTGGATTTCTAGTGGCACGGGCTCTTGCAGAGCTTTGAACTGCAGACAAAAGGAGGACCTAGTAAAGAATTAACGAGAAATAGATCTACTTTGGGAAGAAGGGGCATAGGGCATGGGGGAGGGGACACAGAAAGTAATGGGAGATTATAATGAAAATGCATTCTGTACATGTATGAAAATTTTCAATAAGCCAGGTGTGGTGGTGCACACGTTTAATCCCAGCACTTGGGAGGCAGAGGTAGGAGGATCGCTGTGAGTTCGAGGCCAGCCTGAGACTAGTGAATTCCAGGTCAACCTGGGCTACAGTGAGACCCTAACTCAAAAAAAAAAAGTTGTGGAAAACTGGTTAAAAATAAAATAAAGGTAAAAGCTGGGGCGGGGTCGGGGTGTCTATTTTTGGCTTCCAGGGACACCTTGCAGAAGTGAGAAGTGAGCTGGGTGGGGATCACCATCAGGGACCCAGCTAGCTTGTGGTCAAGAAGCAAGCACTGACCACCAAGAAGCAGAAGGACTCGAGTTCGATTCCCCAGTCCCCACTTGAAGCCAAGTGCACAAGGTGGCACATATGCATGGTGTTTGCAGTGGCTGTTGCGCTCAAATAAATAAATTATCTAAAAGCAAGGTGCCAGAGGACCCCGAGGCTGGGGGACCAAGCCCCTCTCCGCGCCGGTGTCTTCGCTCAAGGGCTCGTGTTCTAGAACATTCTCCCGGCCCGGCCGGCCTCGGAGCCACGCGGTCACTCCGGAGCACCCCTCGCCCGGCGCGGCGCAGCCCCAGGCGGGGTCCCACCCCGGAACGTTCCGGCCGGAAGCGAGGCAGCAGCCCGGGGTTCCGCAGCGCTGGGGCCCCCAAGTACCTTCGGGAAACGCGTCCAGGGTCCTGCCCCGGGCTCTGGGGAGAGCACCCCCCGCCTCCGCCGCGGACATGGCGAACGAGCTCCGGGCCTCGCCTGACGCGCCGCCTGAGGCCGCTCCGGGCGCTCTGGGCGCTCGCGGCCCCGAGCTGGGGCCGGCGGGGCGGGGCCTCGCTGGGGGCGGGGCCGGGGGCGGGGCTCGCTCGGGGCGGGGGCGGGGCCTCGCTCGGGGCGCGGCTAGTGCTGCCTGCCAGCCTGCGTGCGTGCGCAGGCGGGCCTCTGGGATCGACCCACTCCCCTGGGGTGGGGAGCAGAGCAGGTGGGCTGGGCTGGGCTGGAGAAAGCTCGCAGCCCCCCGTTTACTTGAATTTAAAATATAAATTTAATATAAGTATATCCCATCCTGTTATTTATATTTATTTATACTTATGCTAAAGTTTTTTTTAATTGTGTATCTGAAGTTCCTGATTTTTTTTTTTTTTAAATCTGGCAACGCTATGAAGAAAATCAAAAAGGCGAGTCCTGGTTTACTGTCCGCCATAATCCAGGGCCTGAACTTCCCAGACGTTGTCGTCCAGTTTCTTTTCTCCTGCTGTGTAGCAGGCGTGCGCTGACCACTCCCCACTTGGGCTTTAGGGGTGACCCCGCTCAGGAGAGATGACTCAAGCCATTCTGGGATCTGTCCAGCCTCAAGTCCTTACACCGGATCACTAACTCTGTGCTTGCCAACCCTGTTAAAAATTCAAAATGGTGAAGCTACTAAATCCAGACGACCAAGCAAAGAGTATTTTTAGCAAGCACCACAGGGGAATTCTTACGATCTGTAAAGTTTGAGAAATTCTCTTCTGAACTAATCGTCTACATTTGAAATGTTGCTTGCGTTAACTGTCCTGTGATCTTGACCTAGAGATAGACATAATCATACTAGTTTAAAGCAGAAATGCCAAAGGGCTTAGATCACACTGCTTGGGTTCATCCTAATGCCACCACTTGGTGGTCCTTGTGTGATCTTGAAAATTAATTTCATGTCACTTTCCCTACCTGCCAAAAGTAGTATTAGGGCCAGCGCGTTAGTAAAGAAACTCACATGATATTATGATTTGAATATAACATATCCTCCATGGTTCACAGGTTGAAATCTTGGCCCCCAGGGGTGGCACCATTTTTGAAGTTTCTGGAAAAGTTAGGAGGTGGGGCCTAGCTTGAGGAAGTAGTTCACTGGGGGTAGGGTGTCCTTGGAGGTACTGAAGTGTAGGCAGGAAGGGTAAATCACTTAAAGATTGATATCCAGAAGAGCTAAGAGGAAAGAAGGAAAGCTCCCAAGCTGAGTGGCTGGGAGGAGTCCTGAGCAGCTTGCTCTGTGCTCACCTGACTGGAGCTTCCTGGAAACCTTGGAAATGTAAATTCATGGCCACCTAGTTGGGATGTGGCGGAGGTGGAGTCCAGCAGCCTGGGATGGGTGAAAACACAGGTCTAGAGAAACCCAGGGAAACTTTTCAAGGTCAAAGACCAGAAAGTGGCTCTGAGTGGCCATTTTCTAATGTGGCTGGGATAGGATGGCAACCATATTCTCCTTGGGCCTCTGTCCCTGACCTATGGAAAACTACCTGGCTCTGATTCCCTGACAGTACCTTGCCCCTGGCCACTTTGGGTTATGCTCTCTACTTCCTGTCCTCTGAGGTGAAAACGTCCTCTGCTTCACACCAACACCTCTGTTATGTTTTTTTTTTTTTCTGTCAGATGTTTTGTCATAACAATGAGAAAAGAAATACAGATGGGTTTTTATGTCAAAGTGCCTAGTCACTAGTTTCAATAGTGAATAGCAAGTAATCAATGAATGTTAGCTATGATTATTATCAATCAGTACATCTTTATCCTCAATGAGGATATCTTCGGAAATGTACAAAGAGGAAGTGAATGGCTGAAAGTCTTCTTGTTGTTGAGGGGTCCAGCCCCACCTATTCCTTAGGTGCTAACTTTGCAACCACATTAGTCTCTTACTTTATTAAACACGCAAATTCAGTTCTATCTTTGCATATGTAAATCATATGTTCTGTGACAGTTAACTCCTTCAGGCAAGTTCCATAGACCCCCCCTTCCCCTTGAGTGGGAGGTGTCTCTAGCTAGAGCTCAAACCTAGGTGCTAAAAGGGATTGGTCAGGTATGGACCAACCAGCTGTCTCTCTGCTCACCTGGAGCAGGAGATACTCACTGAACAGGTAATTCTGTCTCTTCTTCCCTCACATTGCCTAGCAGAAGGACATTAGATAAGGTCTCCCAGCCCCACACCAACAACCCCGTGGATGTGGTGAGGGGCTGGATTTCTCTTCCACATGAACCTTTCCTTCTCAAGATCTTTTCTCTTCCTGCTTGTTTAGCTGAACAGCATGGATTTTGGCTAAAACCTCTCCCACATGTTCTCTCCACACTGGTGGCTGGAGATCTCTGCAACTTACCATTTTCTTTAAAGTCTCCCACTTTAAAATTCTTTAACTTTATAGACAATTGTTTGGGTACTCCTTAAGTTCTGAAGTGTATTGGAATTTTCTGGGTATTATCTCAATTCTAATCCCCAGCTTTGCTGTTCCACTTCTGCTTAGAATGTATCTACTCTTGCTGAGCAAATGCCCACAGTCTGTCCCTGAAGGACGTTGCCTTGAATAGTCCTGACCCCACACACTTGCACACTCCCAATCTGAACTTAGTCTCTCTTGATCTTTTGGCTTATTACATGTATATGTGCTTGTTGGTCATGTGTGGGGGCACATATGCCTTCGGCATGTATGCATGTGTGTGCATATGGAGGTCAGAAGACAACCTCAAGTGTTTTTCTCAGGAACACCATACTCACCGCTTCTTGAGACAAGGTTTCTCATTGGCCTGAAGCTCATCAATTAGTATACTTATATCCCTAATATAAGTTTCAGGGATTTCCCAGTCTGCAGCGCTGAGATCGAAGACCTATGTCACCATGTCCACTCGTTTTACATGGGACCTGGGGATTGAACTCATATTTTCCCTGTGAGCTACCTTCCCCTGCCCCTCCCTCTTTCTTTGTGATAGATCCCCGTCCATCTTATTGCACAGGTCATAGTTATATACCAATAGGTGGAATTGTGTGTTTAGATCCATCTTCTCAGACTCCACTTACTTGCCTTGATTTTCTGCCTCACCAAGCAGTATGCTTGAGACAGAGACCCTCAGATAGCTGCCGAGTGAGGAAGGATGTGGACTGAGCTATCTTGGCTCCATATTTTAAAGCTGGGCAGTGGCTGGGCCTTGTTCATCTTGCAGATCCTGACCAACTTTAGAACTGGACCAGCTCAGAACATGACAGGAACACCTACAACTCCACTTTGTCTCCACTGGGTCCCAGCGGCCTCTGAGCCTCATGCCTGAACCCCGTTCATCAAAGACAAGCAGCTCACTGTCCTGTCACGCCCTTCCAGCTCCTGTGCTCTTCTCTGCCCTGCCTGGAGGTTTAGAGAATACATACAAGGAGGAGCATCAGGCTGATATGTGTAAGTCATGCACTTCCCTGCTGTGTGACCGACCCTAGGCGAGTCACTTAATCTCTCTGAGCTTCACTTTCCCCATCTAAAGCAAAACAATCATAGCAGCAACCTCACCTCATAAATTTTTTCTGAGCGTTAAATAAAGTAGCAGGCAGCATTTCTGGAACATTCTAAGTGTCCAGTACAGTTTTTTTCTATAACTGATATTATTAGAATTGCTATTATTATTGTTATTATACTTGTCATTGTTGCAATACCCTTCATTTTGATATTTTCTGGTCAAAATTCTACTCCCCTTCGAAGATTCTGCTCAGCTGTCCCCCTGTACATCGACAAAGCATCATGCCATTGCAGATGTCCAAAATTCAGTTCAAATTGTCTTCATAGGAAAAAACTAACTCACTGGCATATATCAATGAAAACATTCTAGCAGCTTCAGGAGAGGTTTGATCCAGCTTCCCATATGAGGTAAGAATTCAACTTCTCTCTTATTTGTCCCCACTGCCTTTGTAAATTTTTAAAAATGTTTTATTTATTCATTTTCAAGCAGAGAGAGAGAGAGAGTGAGAGAGAGAGAACACCAGGGCCACCACCTTGTGGGTCTGGCTTATGTGGGTCCTGGGGAATTGAACTGGGGGCCTTAGGCACTGAAGGCAAGTGCCTTAACCGCTGAGCTCCAGCCCTGCCTTTGTAAATTTGGCTTTATCTTGACTCTGTGGAGAGCATTCTTCCCATCACTTGGAAGCTCCCTCCTTATAATGGTCAAGTTTACTGTCCACTCAACCAGATTAGGAATGCACACCTTGGGTGGGTCTATGGGGGCATTTCCAGGCAAGAGTAACTGGGTGAGGAAGTCCTTCCTTCGGACTGAGCAGCATTCTGAAGGAGGACTGCTTGTAAGGAAGCTCCAGAAGACCACCAGAGCTTTTCTTCCTTTGTCCAACCGCCCATGCTACTCTCTGCTGCGTGCTTTTTGCCTGGTTTCCCTCGCTGCTCTCTGGTGTGAGCTTCTGCAGTTCCTTCTGCCTGGTGGGCTGAGCAGCCATGAGGACCAACGGCTCTTGGCCTGCATCTAGCCTCGTGGATTGAGGGACTGCCTGGCTCTTTAACTACCCAGCTTGCATTCAGTCTTGTGGACAGGTTCTTCACCTTTCAGGTCCATGGACAGATATGAACTGCCCAGCCCATATCTTGTGAGTTGATTTAATAAATCCCCCTTTAAACACATTCCTTCATTCCTTCTGTCTGTTCCATTTCCCTAGAGAACCCTGACTAATCATAACATTACAGGAGCAGAATGACTATGACACACCACCCGCAGGAAAAGGAAGGAAGGTGTTTTTTTCCTCTCAAAAGCCTCAGGAATTATCCCCTGACATGCTGACATGCGCATGTGCTCATGTGTACACAGAGGCCAGAGAACAACCTCAGGCACTGTTCCTTAGGTACACCATCCACCTTTCTTGAGATAAGAGTCTCTCATTGCCTGGAGTTTACCAATTCAGCTAGACTAGGTAGTAAGTGAGTCCTCAGGATTCTCCTATCTCTACCTCCCTCTCCAGGGATGGGATTACAGCTACAAGATACCACACCCAGGTCTAGGGATCAAATCCAGGCCCTCAGGCTTTCAAGGAACTTTAGCCATCAAGCTACTTTGACAGTCATCTGTGTGTATGTGAAAGAGAGAGAGAGAGAGAGAGAGAGAGAGAGAGAGAGAGAGAGAGAGAGAGAGATCAGCCCTCATTGACCTGCAACTCACTCTGTAGCTCAGTCTGGTTCAAACTCATGGTGGTTTCTATCTCAGCCGCCTCCTGATTTCTGGGATTATATCTAGGTGTGAGCCACCACGTCTGTTGTGTAAGGATGTTTTTTGAATGAACAAATTACCCTCCCTAATGTGGTCAGGGCCTTATATTGGTAACCTTGCTAATTTTTGTGACAAAATACCTGATGAAAGCACTTAAGGAAAAAAGTGTTTATTTTGGTGCATGGTTTGAGAAGGGATACAGACTATCATGGTGGGGAAGTCACAGTGGCAAGAGCTTGAGGCAGCTGGTCACATGCTCTCACAGAGAGGAAGTTGAAAGTAATGACTACTGGTGCTCAGCTGGCTGCCTTTTTTTATATATAACAAAGAGATCCTTTTTATATCTAAGAGGTTTTTATATAGTCCAGGATTCCACTTGAGTAGGTCTTCCCACCATAGTTAACCCAATCAAGAAACGCTCACACAGACATGCTCAGAGGTATGTCTCCTGGGTGATTCTAGATCTTGTCTAATTAGTCAAATGGCTGGATAGACAAAAGACAGACACCACCCCCCCCAATCCAAAGAGAATTCAGCCAGCTGACAGCCTTTGAACTTGAACTGACACCAAGGTTTATCTGGGACTGTCAACCCACCAGGCCACTCTAGATCTGGGACTTGCCAATTCCTTTTTTTTTTTAATCTTCCTGCAGATTTATGCACATGCTACTGATTCTGTGTCTTTCAGAACAGGTGTAAGAATTTCCTGGGGACATGTTGGGCCAGAGTTGAGACTCCACTACGTGCCACTACCTTGCAATGAAGGACAGTATCCTGATGGCACACACTTGAGATCTCTGGAGACTATCCGGTGCAATCTGGTTCCTCAGCACTGTGGATACCTGATGTCCCTCACTGTCATGCAGTTCTGACCTATACCTGTGAGTTGGAGATGAAGTGGGGTCACCCATAAAGGGAGATCCAGGAAAGGAATGGCATTTATATATTTGAACTGGTGTCCTCCCCCAACTTTTTTATTGACAACTGAGCTGCTTATTAACTGAAAATCAAGTAGCTTGCTTTTTAGACCTGGTCACAATGTCATGTGCACTGTGAAAACGCAGCAGCAGCAACAAAATGAGTGGGTGTGTGTTGTAGTTCTTTTGAAACAGGACCTCTGAGTGTAGCCCAGGCTGGCCTCAGACATCCTGTCCTTCTGCTGGTCTTTCCCTGAGTGCTGGGATTACAGGTGCGTCCATCATGCCTGGCTTCTGTTTCCTCCATTTGTTGATTTTCTGATATTATATGGTCTTGGTGCTAACAGAACGTCTCTCTTTCCTCTCCCCTGACCCCCGTCTTTCTCTCTCCTTCCACTTCCCTATCTCCCTTCCTCTCCTCTCTTCTTCCTTTTTCTTTTTTGTCTCCCTTCTTCCTCTTAATTCTCTTTTCTTTTCTGCTCCCCTCTCCACTCCCAAGATGTCAAACAATTTTCTGGAAAAATGAATTCATGCCCTTGAGAACTTATTTTTTTTAAGTTGGGTCTCACTCTGGTCCAGGCTGACTTCAAACTCCTGGCAATCTTACCTCAGCTTCAGGAGTGCTAGGATTAAAGACATGACCCTTGGACTTTTAAAGATCTTTGTAACCCTCTGAAGTGAATTGTATAGCTTAACCAGTAACTTTTATTATTAGGAAAACTATTATACATGCTATCATATATAATTTCTAAGTGCCTGTCAAGGCAGTTTTTATACATTCTCTCATTTTACTCCACAAACAAAATGAAATTTCATTTCCTTTTAATGATGAGATCACAGAGCCTTTAGGTAATATGCCTGGACTCATCTGCCTTTTCCCCAGATGGCAAAAGTGAAATTCCTCTTCCTGTTTGCTTCTAGCAGCCATGCCCCTCCTGGACTCTTGCCTGTCCTCCTCATGGTCTACCTTTGACTTTAAAAGTTCTGGAAAGATTTTTTTTTTTGAGATGGGATCTCACCACATTGCCCACATTCGTTTCTAACTCTAGTGAGCCCAAGAGACCCTTTTGCCTCAGCTTCTAAAATGCTGGGATTATGAGTGTGGGTCACTGCACTCATCATGAATTTCTCAAGATTTGATAATGATGTGCCCACTGAACACTGTTGTAGTTACCTTCTGATTGCTGGGCAAAGCATCCTACCAATAGCAGCTGATGGGAGAAAGGTTTACTTTGGTTTACGGTCTTCAGGGGAAAAGCATGGTAAAACAGAGGCTGAGCACCACATCTTGTCTTAGCAGCAAGAGTGAGCTGGCTGGAACTGGCTAATAAACCTCAAGGTCTTCCCTAGGAACACACCTCCTCCACCAAGGCTCTACTCCCAAATTTCTACCAGCTGGGAGCCAAGCATTCAAAACACAGGAGGCTATGGAGACACCTTACATTTAAACTACCACAGACAGTATCAATTAGGAAGCAACCAGTAGTTGATCTAGACACTAGGTGGCTGAGTCAGATCATGTGACCCAGCATATATTCCATTTACTAACACTGTGAGCTTAGACAAAGTCACTTAACCTTACTGAATTCCACTGTCCTCACCTTTAAAATACTTTTATTTTTTTGGTTTTTCGAGGTAGGGTCTTGCTCTAGTCCAGGCTGACCTGGAATTCACTATGTAGTCTCAGGGTGGCCTTGAACTCATGGCGATCCTCCTACCTCTGCCTCCTGAGTGCTGGGATTAAAGGCGTGTGCCACCACACCCACCTTAAAACACTTTTTCAAATCTTCAAAATAGTCTTTATTCTAAATTTTTAGTATAAAAAATCCACAAATTAAGTGCATCACAGTGTAGAGAGACATACGGTGTTGAACTTCCATAAGTCAAACATCACATGTACAGAACACAAAATTTAGATGAACTGAAATTATAAAATAAAAGCCCAATCTCAGAAAATAAAAATTAAAATATTAAGGATCCCTGAAATAAGTCTTAACCCTAAAGAGATTTCACTGGACTCAAGTCATTTTACAATGAGGCATTCACAATATGGCCTTTATTAACCTAGTTTAGGAATTCTTGGGAACAGCTTCAACACTCAGACAAAAAAAAAAAAAAGGATGACCAATTCTTTTCTTTTCTTTTTTTAAATCGATATTTTTATTGTCCAAAATTAGATACATTGCATTAGCAAATATTACATTGGTATTGCCTGATTCCCTTCTCCCTGTCCCCCACCCACTGGGTATTCTCCTCAGTGGGAGTACTGGATTGTTCCATGGGGTGGGAGGTTATGAATAAACATAACAGGAGGCATCCAGGTTCCCTTTGTGTGTTGCTGCTGAGGGGGCCATGTCTCTGGATATTCTCCTCCACCATGGCTCTTACACTCTTTCAGCCCTCTTTTCAGCTCAGTTCCCCGAGTTATGGTGGGTGAGATTTAAGACTGCTTTATTGTTGAGGTCTTAAGTGGCCTCTGTACTTCTGCTTTAGGTTGTGTTGAAAATCGTTGGTGTCTGTCACTATGGCTTATCCTGGGTCGACTGATTAGCTGTGCTGATAGATCTCTTGCTATACAGTCACTCTCTCCAGGGTTTCATTTGGGGACTACACGGTAAGCCTGGGGTGGCTCATCTCTTGCCAGGATGTCAGCCCTTCACCTGTGGCTGTTGGTGGAGTTGAAATGACCTTGGCTCTCTCACTGCCTTCTGAAAAATACAAACAAACAGGATTTACATCAGAGAGTGTTAAATGCGACACACATTTCTAATTTAGTGAGATTCTATTGGGATTAGCCTCTCTGTAGTTCTTTAGTGATGGGAGCTTCTCCTTGGGAGCCCAAGTTTTTGGTTCCCATAGGATTTTGACCTGAGTCCCAATTCCAGTTAAGGGCTCCTTGACATTGAGCAGATTTCTTGGCAATTTGAAAGCTGTTGACTTCTCTCCCCAGGTTATGGTGCCTCTATTGCCCAAGGGATCACTTCTTGGCTCGCTGATCTCTCCTGGGTTCAGCCTTCTCATGGTAACACTCTGCATTGTGTATCAGTAAGGTTGACCAATTCTTAATCAATGTGTCCTTTTGCTTGACCATCATATTTTAAAGAGACTTTTTTAATGGGACATTTTGCACTGATTTTTTTTCAAGGTTCAGGTTTTTCTGGCACCAAAGCAAATTTGGGTTAGATTCATGTATGCAGAAACTGCCCAAGAGGATCCCAAAGATAACCTTCCTTTTTGCCTGAAGAGCTGGAGCCTCTGCTTGGGGCTTCAGAGGATCCTTGTGAAAGACAAGTTAAAAAATGGTGAGTGGGGAAAGTGTGAGGAGAGAAGATTTATTCCGACTGGTTTTCTGTACCACACCACTGAGCCAATGGAAATTGATGGAAGGGGAAGGGTGACAGGGACGGAGATGTGGGACCGAGGGTGGAAAGGAAAAGGCAGACAACTAATGCATTTCATTTAACAATATAAATCAAAGACTTAAAGGAGATTAAAGACCAATCAGAAAAATTTGGCAACTTTAATTCTTAGAAAGATCAAAGTTCCTCCAAACCTAATTTGATGTTTTATTCCTAAAAGCAAAGAGCAGTAGGGTACAGTATTACTCCAGAGGAGTTAAAGAAAGATCCCAGGATTGCTTTCACATTCATTTCATGAATGATACCTCCCCTACCTCAAGTGCTTTAGGGAGGTGCTGCTACCCTTACATGTTTCCTTATTAAATTTGAAAAGAGCCCTAAAGTTTGGGCACCAGAAAGACACCCAAACAACATGTGTCTAAATTGCAACTTCAGGTTAATATAACTAAAGCAGTTACTTTGTGAAAAGTGCTGAAGGTATGTGATATCTTTCCTGGCACGGAAGTGGCTTGGTGCCTCACCAAATGGTGTAGCCACCATCTGAACCACCCATGAAGAAGTTTCCTTCTGCTGAGTTACAAAGACATTGGCTTCCTGCATGACTGCAAGCTGAGCAGGAGGTGGAGGGGGAATGTTGCCAGCTCTGAATCTGGCACCTGCATCATAACCCCTCTTCCACCAGCACTGTGGAGCCAGGTGGATAGATGGGAGCATTGGGGTAATAAGCCATGGGGATGGTGGAACTTAAAAGTCCAATAGCTACAGACTGGGCCATGGGACGACAGAGAGGCACCAGGAAATGCAGCTGACATGGTGGGGACTGTGGCAGCCTCTGGGTTCACAAAGCTCCAATGATAGAGCTCTGAGTATGCAGGTGGAGCATCTGTGTAGGGTGGAGACTGAGGAGGATGCAAGGTCTGAGGATATACTGGATTCCCAGGAGGTTGCCCAGAGTAGGTAGGCTGTGGTGGATATTGGTCTGTGCTGTTCATGGTGACTGTGGATCCCAGTTGACTCAGAATCTTGAACGGTTCTTTATTTCATCCTCTTCCTCTAAACTATTTTTACTTATTTATTGGTCTGTGTGTGTGTGTGTGTGTGTGTGTGTGTGTGTGTGTGTGTGTGTATGTTGGGGGTGTGTGTCTGAGTCTCTTGCTGCTGCAAATGAACACTTTTTACATCTGGCTTTTTGTGGGTGTTAGGGAAATGAACTTGGGCCAGCAGGCTTTGCAAGCAAGTGCCTTTAACCACTGAGTTATCTACCTAGCCCCATCCTTACCTTTAAAGGGGGAATATCTTGTTTAACTACAGACTTGCTGGCAGGGTTCAGTGGCACAAAGTACTTAAGTACATAATAATTGCTAAATAAGTGACTCATTAGTGCTAAGAAGCCACAGTCAACCCTCAGGCTCCTTGGGCACAGAAGCAGACAGGGGGTCCTGATGTTCACAAGCTAGAATAGAGAATTTGCATTCAATAACTGTGATGGTTAAGCTTTGTTGTCAACTTGACCTTTCAAGTAATCTTGGGTGGGTCTCTGAGGATGTTTACAGGAAGGCAGCCTCTCAGTAGGGGGCAGGATGTAAGGAAGCTCAAAGGAGCTAGAAGTAAACATCCTTTCCTGTGTGGGCAGTGCAGGAAGGAAATTCCAGAGACTCAGGAAGTCTGGGCTAGAATTGCAAGACCCCACCCTAGGGCTATATAAAAGGGAAGAGATTCTCTCCTTGACCCTCCTGCCTATTCCTTGTTCTGTGTGTGTGGTGTAGGTGATGGGTTTTTCTCTCTGCTCAGACCTGTGAAAGAGGGCCAGCCTCTTTTGCTGTTATGGAACTTCCCCTCAATCTGTAGTTTCAATAAATCCTTTCCTCCCCCAAATTGTGCCTGGTTTGAAGATTCATCCCAGCAGCTTGTGGCTGACTATGACAATAATCAACCCCTAATGACATCACACATGGCCAGGGCCCTTTCTTCTTCACACTGAGCTGTTAAATCCCACAGTCCCTGGTCACATGGGACTACTTCAATGAATCAAAAATGAAATTTAAACAACCATTTCTGAGTCACACCAGCCTCATATCAATGTCTCAATAGTCACGTGTGCATGCAGGCAGAGTTTGGGCAAAAATATAGAACCATCAGTATGATGGTTAATCCTGTCTACTTCTAGAATCATCTAGGAGAAACACTTTTAGGTGTGTCCGTGAGGGCATTTCCAGAGAGGTTTATTTGAGGAGGGGAGACCCATTCTGAATGTGGAGATCACCATCTTATGGGCTGGTATCCATAAAAAAGGAAAAGGAGGTGAGCTGAATGCTAGTTCTCTCTCTCTCTCATTCTCTCTCTCTCTCTCTCTCTCTCTCTCTCTCTCTCTCTCCCTCTCTCTCTCTCTCCTTGACCAGAGATGTTATGTGACCAGACATCTCACACTTCTGCCCGCCATGATAGACTATATCCCTCAAACTGTGAGCCACAGTAAGCCCTACCTTCCTTAAGTTTCTTTGGTCAAGTACATGGTCACAGCAGAAAGAAAAGTCCCTATTACATCCAATTAAATTCGAATTTCAGATCTGATTTTTGCCAACAAAATTTATACTCATTTGTTGTCTATCTAAAATCCAATTTCACTGTGCCTTTCTATTTTGTTTGGCCTAGGGACTTGAAGTAGCACAGCGAACAGCACATATTGGGACATTTGCATCAGTGCAGAGATTAGAGCATTAACAGTCAACTAGAAGTGAATGGCCCATGTGTGACTTCTCCTCTTCTGTCCTAAGCTACATTACTGGCACATAGAACACCAGCAGCTACAAAGATTAACCCTCGTCATGGAGTTCTTGGCCTATGAAGCAGATAATACTAATTACTCCAATTCTTTTTCATCTAGTAACTTGAATTTAATTGATCCACTTGGGTTTCTGTTCATCCATCAATCTTCTTTTCGCTCTTCCCACTGCTTACCACTCTTGTAAATTAGCTTCTCCAGGACTGTAGGCACTTCAGGTTACCTCCCAGTCTTCCTTTCTTTCATCTGAATGGTGACTCCAGTGTCTTGCAAAGCATCTAGAAGCTGAGGACACGGCTTGGTGGCTAAAGGCACTTGCTTGCAAAGTGTCTGACTTTTTTTTTTGGATTCTGGAGGTAGGGTGTCCCTCTAGCCCAAGCTGACCTGGAATTCACTATGTAGTCTCAGGGTGGCCTTGAACTCACAGTGATCCTCCTACCTCTGCCTCCTGAGTCCTGGGATTAAAGGCATGAGCCACCATGCCCAGCATGTCTAAACATTTTTATAATTATGAATTTTGGTTACAAAAGGTCATCTCTCCTATCTAGGTAAGAATAAGGGAAAAATGTTTTTTACTCCTTAAAGCCTTCATTTCTTCATTTCTTCTGGCTGCTGGCACAAAGCACCTGACCAAAAGCAGCTGATGAGAGGCAAGTTGGTATTTTTCGCTTACAGTCTTGAGGGGAAGCTTCACGATGGCAGGGAAAAGATGGTAGAGAAGAGGATAGATATCACTTCCTTGTCACAGCAGGTGGACAACAGCAGCAGGAGAGTGAGCTGAGCTGTGACAAGGAGAAGCTGGCTATAACACCCATAAGCCTACCCTAACAACACACCTCCAGCGAAGCTCCACCTCCCAAATTGCCATAAGACAAAACTCTTAATACCTGTTAAGTTGAACTGATGGATGGAATTGAGGATATTTCTCAATTAAACTTAATCATGCTGAGAGTCCTGAGGGCAGATTTCAAATTCCATTTAATTTCTTTATGTATTTTGATATTGGACACATTTATAATAAATGATAACAATAAAATTCTCCGTATTTCAGTCCCTGCTTCTTACAGTGCACTTTTATTTGTCATGTTCCCATGGTTCCTGGCTTTCTCTGGATGGCGTTCCTGCCATTGGGGACTCAAGACAAAATGGGAAACTATTGGCTTTGTTGACAAACCCTGACTTTCATTTTAGTTTCTGACTTCTTGCTGGACACAGTTTGATTGAAAGCAAATCCCATGTTTGCTGATGGTCTAACCATGCTTTGCTTCTCACGAGAAGGAACAACTACAAAGGTCGGAACATGACATGTCTTTCTGGGGTTTAGTTTCCCAAAACACTTGCCTGTTTTTTTTTTTCCTAATAAGATGATGTCTGAAAAAATAAGGGCTATACCTCTGTGTGCTCCAATAGCACGAATTCTAGGTTTTGTCACTTTGGACTCTAGTCCCATGAGTCTCAGTTAGTGGGTCTGAGCCTGGCTGAATGTTACGATCACCCTGAAGTGCTTGAGGCATGTTCATTTCAAAGGCCTTCACCCTGGAGTTGTCTTTCTCGTTCCCCTACCTCTTTCTTTCCCTTCCTCTCTCTCTCCCTTTCTTTTCTTGACAGGATCTCATGTATCCCAGGCTGCCTCAAACCCAAACTTACCAGTACCTAAGGATGACCTTGAACTTCCAATCCTCCTATCTCTCACTCCTGAGTGCTGGGATTACAGACATGTGCTACCACACCTGGTTTATATGTTGGGAGAAATCCAACCCAGGGCTCTGAGCATGCTAGGCAAGAGCTCTACCAATTGAGCTACATGCCTAGCCCTGTGATGACGTTGTAGGGAAGCCTTCAGGATTGGTTCTTTCTATTTTATTTTTCTTAATGTTTTCTTTTAAGCTAGCATACAAAATAATGGGCTTCATTATGCTATCTTCAAAGAGTAGATTCTACTCATCCACATTACCATTGCTTCTCCTCTTTCCTTCACGCTGATTCTCCCCCCCCCCCATAAGTCACAGGAAGGACTCCTTGAGCCCTGTGTACTCCTTTCTCTGTGGGAGTTTTCTGTGGAACTTTTGCTTCCAGCATCTCCCCGTGGGCTTCTTTCCTTTCCTCTGGCAGGCAGGCAGGCCTACAAAGGCTTCCCTCCATGCTCGTTGCACAGGCATCAGGCAGAAGTGTGACATGTGCATACAGCGGTCACAGAATTTCCAGAGAGTTTTGAAACATTGGTTTACCTATTTTAAATTCCTTCACATCGTATGAATTGCCCTCTGAAATTGATGCACATTGTGAATACAGAATGTTATCAGCAAAATACAAGTAAACTTTCAATTAAGCTTACAAATTTTAAGGATTTAATTCACTGATGCCTCAGAGTCATGCTGAGACATAGATATTGACATCCTTCTTTAGACATGCAGAGCCTGAGCTTAAAGAGAGGTCTAAGGCTCACCCAGGGCAGCCTAGTAACTGTACTAGTTACCTGTTGCTACTTCCAAAATTACCAGAAATCTAGCAGCTTTGATTAGACAAGAGTAATTTGTCTGTTTATGTACTTATTTATTTGAGGCACTTATTTTTAAAGAGTCCTTAATACATAGCTCACTCTGGCTTCCATGCCTCAGCCTCTTGAGTGCTGGAATTACAGGCATATACCACCATATCCACGTTCATGAGTACCTATTATTTGACCATTTCTGTGAATCCTGAGTAAGAGCACAGATCCTCTGGGTATTCTCATGAGCTTCTGAGAAGGTGGGATCAAGGTGCCATTTAAAGACTTGGTGGGAGAGAGATCTTCCAAACTCTCTTCCATGGTTGCTGGGTGCTTACCTGTTGTCCTGGGGGAGGGAGGGTCTTAGTAACCTGTTAGCTGGAGACCATGGTTTCTTGTCACATGGTTTTTCTAACATGAAAGCCCACTTTATCAAAACTAACAAGGAACAGAAGTCACTTCTTGTGTGCCTAATCACAGGAGTGACAACCCCATTGCTTTGCCATATTCTATTGGTAAGAAGATGTAGGGCACCAGGCTAGTCCACACTCGGAGGAGAGAAGAATACAAAGGCACAAAAAATCGGAGGTGGTGGAGGTCAGAGAGAATATATTTGCCATTGCAATTAACTAGCTGAACTGGGGTTGAAAACAGTCCCATCTGAAGCTTCCTCTGTTAACCACTATGCTCTATTACCTCTTAGACAAATTGATCTGATTACTTCTTAGAAAGATTAATCTGGTTATTCTAATTTGGACTTCAGTGTTTCTCTAAATGCATTCTACTTTTAAATTTAGCCTTCCAGGTTGGAAGGATGCTAGATGATCCAGTCAAGGTGGGTGAATGGACTTGTTCCATAGATTTCATGTAGCAGTAACTTTCCAACATAAGGCTAATGACCTTTAGATTTCCAATGCTAAACCCTGACCATGAATTGTTACACCTAGCCTTCCTTTGTGATCCTCAGAGGATCCAGCCGATTTGCATAGGGACAAACACGAGTTAGGAAGATGATTAAATTCAAGGCAGGGAAGCAAAATCTGCCTTGAGAGAAAAAAAAAATTCTTATTATCTACCCAACCTTTTTCTCTTTCTCCTTTTGTAATTTGAATCTGTAACTAAACACAGAATTGAAATGACCAGCCCTGACAAACATCTTTAGACTCAGCCATACATCTGTGGTAATTTGGTTTTCAGAGGAGCAGGAGGATTGGTTCAGAGGGCATCTTTGTGGGCAGAGATATATCTTCATTTATTGAAATGTTCCTAGCAACAGACGTTGTTTTCTTTTTCGCCCCCAAGTCCTCAAAGTAGAAACAAGCACAAAATGATGACAAAGAAATCTAGAAGACTCTCGATGTATTTGAGTTTTCTTAGAGTCCAATTTGTGGTGTAAGTCTATTTCATTGCATTTGTCAACATGAAATCAAATTAAAAAAAAAAACAACGAATGACAAACATGAGTTACTGTGGATTTTTTTTTTCCAAAGTGAACATATGGAGCAGCAGGTAAATGCTATCGTGTCACAGTGCTTGGGGACTGCTGTGGCATTTCAATTGTATTTCTCTTGCATGATGATTTATTTTTCTTGGGCTGTTTTCATATCATTCAACTCTGCATGCATTCAGAATTCAGCCAGCTCAATCCCTTCTGGGCAGTAACAACAATAACAATATGTGTTGTCTTATACATTCCAACAATAATAATAATAATATGTGCTCTGTTCTAGATATTTTCCATGCAGTGCGTCATTCTGTTTTCAGAATGATAATAATAAGCTTAAAAATAGGTAATCGCCTCAATTTTACTGATAAGAAAAATGAAATTTGAGGCTCATAGAATTTATGTAATTTGTCCAAGGTCTAATAGGTAGTGATTATTAAAGCAGGATTTGATACCCTGCTCTTTAGACTGTGGTATACTGTCTCCCTCATACCTGGGCACATGGAATGAATGAATAACTGGCTGATATATGAATAAACTATACTGTCCTCAGGATCTCTGACCTTTCCTTGGCCAGGAGAACAGTGTAACAAGAGTCCAGCCTTGTGAGCTTTTCTATGATAAAGAATACAGACAGTGGGCTCAAACAGACTCTCAGTCCAATTTAGACTTGAAACTGTATGATCTTAGGTAAGGTTACATAACCTTTACTTTACTTTACTTTGTTTGCTCCATTAAACCCAAAGAATTATGAGAACGTGTCCACTTATTATTTTTTTGCATGTATATGGGTATATGTGTGGGGGAGACTCACAAGTATTATTCACTTACACACGTGGAGGCCAGAGATTGATGCTGGGTGTTTTCCTTGATTACCTCACCTTATTCACTGAGCTTCTCCAGCCCCAAGTAAGTCCATCTTACAGTTGATGCGAAGATTTTATGGGGTATACAAGTACCTGGCATTATGGGTAAAGGCTGATAGCAGTGTGTGGTAGCAATTACTTTCTTGTTGCTGGGACAAAGTAACCAACCTGAAGTGGCTTATGGGAGGAAAGGTTTAGTTTGGTTTACAGTTTTGAGAGGAAGTTTGTCATGGCAGAACAAGCATGCCAGAGCAGACAGAAGATTGTTGTATCTTGCCACATTGCCTGGGAGGAAGCAGCAAGAGTGAGCTAGCTGGTGAATACCCAGTGGTCTGGACTAATAAACTTCAAGATTCATCCCCAGTGAGATACTTCTTTCAGCAAGGCTCTACCTCCCAAAGGCCCTACAACTTTCTCAAATCGCCACCAGCTGAGGACCACATATTCAAATCACATGAGCCTATGGGGAGCATTGCAGGCAAACAATCACAATGGCATAATGGTCACATGGAGTTATGGAGCATTGATGTGAACCCTGGTTCTGTCACTTGTCAGCCCCATCACTGAGAACAAGCTACCTATCTATCTGTTATGTAACCATCATACTATATTATGTTTGTTATGGGGATTAAAAATATTGCATCAAAAGTATTGCATCAAAGTAATTCTCAGATGTTACCCAGAAGACATTTGATAATGCTTGGAGCCCTCTTGGCTGACAGAGCAGTGGGGTTATTGCAATCAGTTTCATCTTGCTGGCACAAAGCACCCGACCAAAACCAGCTTGTAGAGGAAAGGGTTTATTTTGGTTAAAAGACTCAAGGGGAAACTATGATGGCAGGGTAAAACAGTGGCATGAACAGAGGCTGAACATTACCTCCTGGACAACATCAGGTGGACAATAGCATCAGGTGAGTGTGCCAAACACTAGCAAGGGGAAACTGGCTATAACAACCTGCCCCTGCAACGTACTCCTGTGGCAAGGCTCCCATTCCAAACTTGCCGTCAGTTGGGGCCCAGCATTCAAAACACCCAAATTAATGGGGTGTGATGATTAAATTTGGTTGTCAACTTGACCTGTTTAGTAATCTACAGTTATTTGGGGTGGGTCTCTTAGGTTGCTTACAGGAAGGATTAACTAAAGGAGGAGATTCCCTCTTCCAGAGTGAGTCCTTCCTCCAGAGAGGGCGGTCCTTTCAGTAAGGGACAGGATGTAAGGAAACTCTTAGGGAAAGGAAATCTCTCTCTCTCCCTCCCCATCCCCCCCTGCATGTTTTACTGGTATGTTTGTGTGTGTTATTGGTGATGGCTTTTCTTCCTCTCTGTATTTGGACCTGTGAAAGGGATTCAGCCTGTTTCACCATTATGGAACTGGAACTTCAATAAATCCCTTCCTCCCATAACTGTGCCTGGTAAGAAAGTTCATCCCAGTGGTGTGTGGCTGACTATGACAGTTTTGGTACCAGGAGTGTGGTGATATTGCTGAGATGAATTTGACCGTGTGGATTTTGGTCTTCTGGAACTTGTATGCTGGAGGAATGGACATGGATTTGGTACTTTCAACAGAATACACCTTTCAGAGTGGTAAGCCAAGTTTTATGAACTATTCTAGTGAGAATTTGAAAATACTAAGTGCAGAGAAAATTGCATTTGGAGGCTTGGCTTGTGAACTTTCTAAGGGGAAGGAGAGACGGCAGATAACTTTATTGGAACTATGTCATTAGCGTAAGGGCTGCGTGCATTCTACTGTCCATGCCCAGAGAGTTTGATCAAGGTTGAGTTTAAGTAATGGGCTGATGTGCTTGGCTAATGATATGGAACTGAGAATTTTAAGATTTAAAGTTGGAAAAACTTCAAAACAAGTTTGAAACTTACTGGCACTGAGACTGATTGCTAAAGATGCAATTGTTAAAGAAATATTACCATGATTGAAGATGGCCCAACTACTTTACTTGGAAACAATGGAGAGATGCCTGAGGTGCTTCCAACCAGGAAGGAGTAATGATAGCCTGTAAACTCTTTTGGAAGGAGATAGCTGAAAGGAAGGAACCTGCTCTTCAAGGTCATGATTTATTATATCTCTGAATTAACAACATGGCTGTGTCCTTCATACTTGGTTATGTTTTGGAATCATGAGGAATGCATGCATTCTTCATTCATTTTCATGCATTTTGTGAATTCAAGTTCATATTGGACCTGAACTGTAGATGTTTGATATTTGCCTAATGGTTGTTGAGTATGTATTGGTCCAGTCTCTCCTTGTTATGCTTCATAGCAGTTGGAACTGTCTACTCTGTGCCATTCTATATTAAAAGTATTCAGCTTGCTTTGACTTCCACAATTCACAGTTAAGGGATCTTGCCTGTATGGAGGGAAATTGTGTGTTTCTTGTTTCATGGGATAGTTATATCATATTAGGTGGAATTATGATCTTGTCTTCATTTGGAAATTAAGTATGATGCAAGGATGTATGGTGATGTCAAGTTGACAAGGGGTGCTGTTAAATTTTATTGTCAACTTGACTTGATTAGTAATCCATAGTTATTTGGGGGTGGGCCTCTGAGGTTGCTTACAGAAAGGATTAACTAAAGGAGGAGGTCCCTTCTCCAGAGTGAGCCCTTCTTCCTCGAGAGTGGGCAGTCTTCTCAGTAGGGGACAGGAGGTAAAGGATGTAGGGAAAAATAATTTATTTCTTCCTCCCCACCCCCCTGCCTGCCTGCCTGTCTGCCTGCGTGCGTGTATGTGTGTGTGTGTGTGTGTGTGTGTGTGTGTGTGTGTGTGTGTGTGGTATTGATCACTTCTCTGTATGTGTATGTTTAGACCCGTGAAAGGGGTCTATCTAGCCTATTTTGCCATTAAAGAACTTCTCCTAGATCTGTAGCTTCAATAAATCCTTTCCTCCCATAACTGTGGCTGGTTTGGAGGTTCATCCCAGATGTATGTGGCTGACTACAACAGGGGGGACACCTAGTTCAAACCACCACAAGGATGGTCAGTTCCCTTTCTCTGTCTCCTGCCATCTCTGCTGGTGCTTAGTGACTAGAGGTCAGGAATGCTGCTATTAAATGTCTATAGTCACAGAGAAGCTCCTTATAACTAAAAATTATCTGGTCTAAAATCTGAACCGTTTCAACACTGAGACATTCTGCTAGGTGGGCATTTCACACAGGAGCCCAAGAAATGCTAGCGGTGCTTATTTCTATCATTTGGAGTTTCCATTTTTCCGTATTATTTCTAAAAGTTATCCCAGCTTTAAATTTCTCTGCTTCAGCATAATGTAAACCATAAACCCCACTCTGTATATAACATAAGAAGGGTATAAATACTGCTTCTGGGTAACTTCAGCAAGACTGGTTGGAAACAACAATCTATTTTGGTAGCAGAAAATCTTTTTTTAAATTTGAAGTTTTACAAAAGTATTACTTGAGAGTATAGTTGAAAGCAGTCCTTGTAGAAGCCTCTTTCCCCACTGTATATTATCAGAACAACTTTAGAAAGAACCCATGTGTACTATAATCCCATCTCTATTTCCAATGTTCTTAAAAATAAAACTCAGCTTTTTTTTTCCTGAGGTGAATGACCAGTTTTCAGTGATTTTTTCCCCCAAAAGCTTATGCTTATGTACGAATCTGTACAATTATACTTTAAGAATAAAAATGGAGTTTTTAGGCCTCTTTGCTGGAGATCAGCCTTTTTAAAGTGTGTATTTCTTCCTTTTAGAATAGTAACACTTAATCATTGTAAAAAAAAAAACTTGCAGAGTCCAAAGAAATATTGAGAAGAGGGAAGAGATAAGGAAAACAGGCATAATTGCACCACCCAAATAAAGTGCTATTAATATTTTGCACGTTTCTTCCTAATGTCCTTTTGGTAAGCATTTCTGTATAGAATTGGAAAGAAACTATATAAGAGTTTTATCTTATCTTTCTCACTTGACACTACAGCATAAAAATTCTTGTTATAAACACTTCTTGGGCATTAAAATATTTTTAGATATTAGAGAAAGAGGGAAGGAGGAAAGAGAGAGGGAAACAGAGAAAGAATGGACACACCAGGGCCTCCTACTGCTGCAAATGAACTCCAGATGCATGTGCCACTTTGTGCATCTGGCTTAATGTAGGTAATAAGGAATCAAACCTGGGTCGTTAGGCTTTGAAAGCAAGCACCTTAACTGATGAACTATCTCTTCAGCACTTCTTAGGCATTTTTTAGTGCTGCAGAATACTTCATTATACTATTACATATTTTTAAAATGTATAACCTCTTCTAAAATACTTACTTATTGAAAAAGTTAGTTGTAAAATGTGGGAAACTATTAAAATTATAGGAGATACAAAAATTATTTTAGGCAAAATAAAGATTAAAAATAATCCCTTGCACTGAAAACATTGCCTGACTTCCATTTTAAGTATTAATTACAATACCATGTATATTCCCAAAGATAGTGTTTGTGGTAGCCAGTAGTCCTGCTTTCCAAGTGTTTCCAAGTCTCAGCCTTCCAGGCACAGTATAATTGCAGCTGTTCTTAGGAGGTTTGGCTTAGATCATGTGACTTGTTCTGGCCAATGAACTATGAGAACTATTATCCAAGCTTCAATTAGTAGCTTCTCCTCAATGGTACACAGAACAGAACTTCCAGACAACTTGTGATAGAAAGGTAGAATGAAAAAATAACACATCATTTTACTTAGGGGTTGTCTCTTATAGCCATACAACCTGTCTTATACTTACTAATAAATAGTACACTTATGTGCAAATGCACCTATGCAATTGTCTATTCTGTAAAGTCTTTTGTAGCTTTTATATGGTTGTAATTAAGAAGTAGATGTGTTAGCCGGGCGTGGTGGCGCACGCCTTTAATCCCAGCACTCGGGTGGCAGAGGTAGGAGGATCACTGAGAGTTCGAGGCCAGCCTGAGACTACAGAGTGAATTCCAGGTCAGCCTGGGCTAGAGGGAGACCCTACCTCGAAAAACAAAACAAAAAAAGAAATAGATGTGTGATTTGGAAATTGTTTATTGCTTATTGAGTATCTACTATCTCTTGATACTTTTCTGGATGCCGGGGCAGTAATAAAAAACAAAAGCAAAACAAAATTGAAAAACAAAGTAGGGTGTAGTGGTGCTCACCTTTAATCCCAGCACTTGGGGGCAGAGGTAGGAAGATCACTGTGAGTTCAAGGCCAGCCTGGGACTACAGAGAGAGTTCCAGGTCAGCCTGAGCTAGAGTGAGACCCTACCTTAAAAAAAAATAGGGGGCTGGAGCAATTGTTTAATGGTTAGGGCATTTGCTTGAAAAGCTTGATGACCTGATTTGATTCCCCAGGACACATGTAAAGCCAGATGCACAAAGTGGATCTGGAGTTTATCAGCAGCAAGAGGTCCTGGCAAGCCCATTCTTTCTCCCTTTCTTTGCCTCTCCCTCTCTCTCCTTTCAAATAAATATTTTTTAAAAACCAATAAATAAATAAATAAAACACAACAGCAACAGAAAAACCTACTCTCAATGGAACCTATTTATATGTATAGTCGTGCATGCTTGTACATATATGTTAGCTTTATTATTCTTAGCATCTGCTTCTTACTGTCCTGTTGGATATACTAGAATTGTTTTATGCTTGCATCTATCTGTGAACGTTTATGCTGGGAACAAGGCTGTAGTCATTATCAACACATGCCTAGCTAGAGCCCCAGGTATCACAGGCCCATTTGTGAATACCCCCTAACTTACTAAGGCATTCTGCTACAATTGGACACATAGACCATTTCAGGTTTTTCTTGTCTTGTTCCTAGTTTATTTGTTAGCTAGGCTAAAACTTTTGGGGTAGATGGGGATTCTTTCTGTAAGGTAAAGACTCATAAATGACTGGATGAAATACTAGGGCATTTTGAAGGCCTCTTTGAGGGATTTTCCTAGGCATCTGTGGTTGTTTTCTACACAAGGAGGAATAAGATGTGATTGTGTCTTCCTTCAGGCTATCTGAAGAGCCAGAAAGATTAAGCCAGGCATGAATAAGCTCAATTAAAACTGATTATTTTAATTAATTAATTAATTCCAGATATCATCTTGTTCTTCTTTCTTCTGATTTCTTTTTTAGCCATCAATATAGTTGTTCTTTTTTCAGCATTTTCCTCTCCATTTATTAGTGATTTATTTTATACATTTATTCATTTTTAATAAAGTTGTCACAATGAAAAGACACACCTGCATGCACAGTTGGAAATGGAAGATGAAGAAACAACTGATGTGTTCCCATAGCAGACAGGTGTCTTCTAAAACGTGAACCTGCTACCTGACTCCAGAATTTTGTTATAGAGCAAGAACACATTCTCAATTAGAAGGCCACTACTTGGTTCCACCATGTCCCGACTCCTACAGTGTAGTTTGCTCTACGTTTTCATTATCCCCTTCTGGGTTCCTTTATTGTACGTAAAGTAACTGGTCTGTGTGCACAAGCATGTTGTGTTGTTCTTTCTTTCCTTCCTTCCTTCCTTCCTTCCTTCCTTCCTTCCTTCCCTCCCTCCCTCCCTCCCTCCCTCCTTCCTTCCTTCTTCATTCCTTCCTTCCAACCTTCTTTCCTTTCTTTTCTCTTTCTTCTCTTGCTTTCTTTCTTTTTTCTTTCCTTCCTTCCTTTCCTCCCTTTCTTTCTTCTTTCTTCCTTCCTTCCTTCCTTCCTTCCTTCCTTCCTTCCTTCCTTCCTTCCTTCCTTTCTTTCTTTCTTTCTTTCTTTCTTTCTTTCTTTCTTTCTTTCTTTCTTTCTTTCTTTCTTCTTTCTTTCACCAAATGACCGATGTTTTGGTTGACATCAAATGGACATAGTATGGGGAAAAGTACTGGTTTTGTGAAAGTTTTCCCTTTTTCCATTAGTGGCATGCTCATTCAGCTCTTATCTTTCTATCTGCAGTAAGTTATTTTTCAGTCATTGTTTTAACAACAACAAAAAACATTTAAAAAATCCTTACATATCTTGTTTGATTACAGAATTTTAATACTTTTCATTTATCATTATAAAACCAAGGACAATTTTACAACTTTTTTGTATGTAGCTACATGTTACATGTAGGGCAATCATCTGCCTTTAAGTATGGATAAATTACTCTAAAAATTAAAAATAAAAATAAAACCATCTCCCCAGCCCACGACTCCAGTTTTCAACATAGTGCATCAAGACAGGAACTGAGCATGTAAAACATCAGCCTGTGGGGGAACATTTCAGACTCAAACCATTACAACTACTCTCTCCCTCACCCTCTACTTCCAATGATAGTGTGGGGACAGCTGATGGCTCCCACAGAGACCCCCTTACCTTAGATATAGCATCATGTTCCTTCTAGTCACGAGGTCACATTTTCCCACCCCTACTCCCTGTTCCTCATTAACACACAATGGTAGGCAGATTTTTTTTAAAAGCAGAAATTTCCCCAGAGACGTGTCTGCTCTTTCTCTCTGGAGTGAAAAAATCAAAAAAGACCTCAGGAGCAACATCTTGCTAGATTGTCTCACCAACTCCAGCCCCTCTGAAGCATCATGGGCTGATCTATCTTGTCCTGCTGGAGGGCTCCTTGAGAGAGAAAGCAGTGACTGCCCACAGTGTGCAATGGCCCAGAGAAGCCGTAAATGCTTGAACTGCTCATGGCTACTCTATTTCCATCCCTCTCAGTGGTCAGGAGTATGGTGTTTATGCATATGACCAAAAGAGCAGGTAGGAGGACCCGAAACCACCCAAGTATGAACTCCAGAACTGACATTAACAGCTGGGCAGGGCCCCATGTGCCTGTAAGGACTCGGACAAAATACCTGGTCGGAAGGAGTTTGTGCAAAGAAAGAGTTTGTTTCTGGTTCATAGTCTGAAGGGGAAGTTTCATCATGGTGGGAAAAGCATGGTAGGAATAGGATCTTTACATCTTACCACAGGGTGAAGGTGCCAAGAGCGAGGTGAGTATGGCAAACAGGGTTAGGCTATAACACTCCAAGGTCTGACCCCTGCAACACAGCTCCTCAAGCAAAGCTCCCCAGCCCGGCCAAAGGCTTTATAAGATAGGAATTAAGTATGAGGCTTAATCACAGACACATGATGTTATGGGGGAACATTTCACATTCAAACCACCACCATTATCAACATTTGTCTCTGAGTTTATCAGGGAAAATACTCTACCTGATCCTTTATAGTCATTATTATTACTATATATAGCTCACAAGATAGTGCCCATTAAATCTATTTCAGCTGATCTTCCTTCCCTAGCAACAGAATGCCTAGCACAGAGCAGGTGTTTAATGAATGTATACTGGTTTATCACTTAGATCTCCATCTGAGTGCAAAGAGGAGCCCTCATTTCTCTCCCCAACTCTTCTGCTTGGTACTGGCTTATTTGTTTCTTTCTGTGACACACATCACTCTGAGGCATGGCAGGATAAGTCTATCATTTTATTATGTATTTACAAGCAGAGAGAGATAGAGAGACAGAGAGAATGGGTACGCCAGTGCTTCCAGCTGCTGCAAACTAATTCAAGATGCATGAGTTGCTTTGTGTATCTGGCTTTACATGGGTACTGGGAATTGAACCCAGGTCCTTAGGTTTTGTAGGCAAGCATCTTAACCATCAAGTCATCTCTCCAGCCCAAGTCTGTCTTTATATTTGGCCTCCCCATGAAATGTAAGCTCAAGAGGGCACAAACGTATATTTGCTCAAGGCCTTTGTTTTCAGTGCCTGATGCAGCTTCTGCGTCTTGATGGCTAGTTATTCAATGGACAAGGAAGTGAATGAACAATTGTCATGGAATGCTAAACTCCAAGCATGACATACCATTGCCCTCTGGAGCTCTTAGTAGCTGTGATTATCAGAAGCAAACCTGAACAAGATTGGGCCCATTGTCTTTTCATTATGGAGTGCTAAGGCCATAACACCTCCCAAGTATTTACAGAGTGAGCTGTGTGGGAAGAGGGGTGCATGAAGCCACACCTCTCCCCAAGGATGTATAGATGGTCAAGGATTACTAGGGGAGAGGGTTCATGGAGCCATGGTCCTCCTTAAGGGTTCTGATGGTTAGGTTTTGTTGTCAACTTGATCTTTTTAATTATCTTGGGTGGTTCTCTAAGGATGTTTACAGAAAGGCAGTTTCTTAGTAGGGGGCAGGATGTAAAGAAGCTCAGGGAAGCTAGGAATAAACATCCCTTCCTGAGAGGGCAGTACAGGAAGGAAATTCCAAGGACTCAGGAAGTCATTAAGTCTGGGATAGGGTTGCAAAACCTCCGCCCTAGGCTATAGAAAGGGGAAAGGAGATTTCTCTCCCTAGTCCTCTGACTTTTTCATTATTGTTGTGTGTGGTATTGGTGATAGATTTCTCTCTCTGCTTGGGCCTGTGAAAGGGGGCCAGCCTCTTTCACCATTATGGAACTTCCCTGGATTAGTAGCTTCAATAAATCCTTTCTTCCCAAAAACTATGCCTGGTGTGGAGATTCATCCCAGAGGTGTGACAAGGGTGTATGGATAGTTAAGGGTTTGCTAGGGGAGAGGGTTCATGGAGCCATGCCCCTCCCCAAGCCTTTCTAGACAGTTAACCATTTCTAGGTGTATCAGTTACTTTATTGTATCTAGGATAACATCCCTGGACAGTAGCAGTTTAAAGAATATTATATTTTTAATAATAAAATAATAAATATTTAAAGATTATTATATTTGGCTTAAATTTCAATGGGAAGTTTGTCATGGTGGGGAAAGCATGGCAGGAGCAGGTAGCCAGTTTACATGGTCACATCAGCAGAGAGGAAGCAGAGGAGAGTAATGAATGCTGTATCATTCTCCCTTTCACAGCTAACTTTCTCCCTTTCACACAGCCCAGGAGCCTGTTTCATGGGATGTCACCATCCAGAGTTAGGTTGATTCCTTTTAAGCTAGAAAATTCTTAATAGACAGGCTCAGAGATTTGTTTCTATGGTAATTCTAAATCCTGTAAAATTGGCAACCAGAGATTAACCTCACATTAGGGGAAGTGGGCTCATGAAGCCACGACCCTTCCCAAGGATTTATAGACAGTTAATGAGGGCTCATGAATCCACAATTCTCTCTGGGGATGAGTGGTTAACCACTACTGAGAGAAAGAAAGATATTTCCTTCAGAGGGGTAGCTGTCCATAAATCACCCATGCTTCTGTAACACCAATTAACATCATGGAACTACACTTACATGGAACTATTTCTTTATTTTTGCTGCATGTATATATGTGTGGTATGTGGTATATGCATGTGTGTGTGCAAATGCATGAACCCCATGCTTATATGCATGTGTATGAAAACCAGAGGAGAACATTGGTGTCTTTCTCTTATCACTCATCTGTGTATTTATTTGAGATGAGTTCTCTCCCCAAAACCACCAAATTTGTTGTCTTTCAGAGATTCCCAGTAAGTTCAGGTCTCCACCCCTCTATGCTGGGTTTACAGACATGGATGACCAGGTTTTTAATGTAGGTTCTGAGGAGTTGAACTTGGTGGTCTCTGGCCTGAGACACCCTCATCCTTAAGCAGCAAATACTCTTGAACACTGAGCTATCTTCCCAACCCTCTGATTTTTTTTGTTTGTTTCTGTCACTGATGCCACTCACCTGAGGTGAGTGGATATTTATTCACAACTACTCAGAAAAATTCCACACAAAAATATGCCAACAAGCCACCATGTCACACACAAAGTAAAACTTTTAGGCACCATAAACCAAATAATGAACTTGAAAACTTCTCTGCTTGAAAAAGAGGATCCACATGGCATTATTTCCAGAAAGAAGGTTCTAGAAATGAATTGAAATTTTTTGACTTGGTGTGAGCTTAAAGATGAACCCAAATATACCATAATATATTCTTGAATTGCTTTAAAGTAAGTAGCATGCAATCTGAAGTAACGTGGAGCTGTACCATATTATTAGGTCGCTGTACTTGTTGCTTCGCATGTCTGGTTCTTAGGCGGACCAATTGGATCAATGCTCTCTCCCAGCTCATTGGAGAAAACAGCAGATCTGCCCTGTGGTGACAACACTTTTCAGATCAGCTGCCACCTGCCAGACCTTCAGAATCAATCCACCACCACCTTGTTCTAGCCCTGAAAACCCAGTCTTGCAGCAGTGATATTTAATAATGCGAGGAATACAAAGACTGGCCGGCTGAATCACCATGGTGAGTGACCAGCCAAATTGAAATCTCTTTTGACAAAAAAGCCTTGAGATACAGGAATAAAAATACACTTCTTAAAATTCCAGTTTTAATGGCCATGCTTTGCATTGTCAGGGGGCAGTGTTTGTACTCTCTGCTTCCTGTAGAATATCTCTGAATCTGAATCAGGTTCTACATTGTTTCCTAATCATGTGCTCTGCAGGCACCAAGCTGTTATGTATCACCTCCTCTAATTTCTTATCTGCATACTACCTGTATTATATCTTACTCCTGGGTTTCTTCAGTGTAACTAACTTTTTAAATGCAAAAACCTTTACCTAAGAGAAAAAGAAAACACTGCTCATGTTCTGAAAAATTAATATCCCTTGCCATAAATAGGTATGGGTAAAATGGAGGGGGAGGGAGAGACAAAATGCAATCCACATTAAGAAGGTTATGGCTAGTACCTGACATCCCTTTGCTGTAGAGGAAGAGATGTTTAGACAGTAAAGAAATAGTGAGCACTAACAGTAGTTTTCTCTTTGAACGAAAGACGTGAATTGAAGGGGAATACCAATGAGTGAGCATTAGTTATTTACTTATCACTGTAACAAATACCAAAGAGAAATATAACTCAAAGGATGAAGGATTTGGTTTGGCTCATGGTTTCAGAGGTTGGAGTCCATGGTTGGCTCTGCATGCATCTGGTCTGTGGTGAGGCAGAGCACTCCAGTTTCCTCTTCTAATCCATTTGCTCCTTCGGCCTATAGGATGTTGTCACCCACATTCAGGGGACCTTCCCCTGAGACAGTTCTCTCTAGAAACACATGTGTGCTTTACCAATGTCCTCTGAGTCCCTCAGTCCAATTAGGTTGACAAGAACCTTTAGTACAGATCTATTGTGCATCAGGTTCGTGCTCACAGCTATATGGAGTTAGAGTTCCAAATGGGATAAAATTACATAGATCCCCCCCCACACTTACAAGAATGTGTTATACACAGGTAAAATCTGATGGATACATAATCTAATTAACCATATTGCTCCAGTGTCAATTCCCTGACTTTGATATGGTGTTATAGTTATATATGATGTTGACACTTAGCAGGGTGGAGGACAAACAGATCTTCCTATGTCATTTCTGCAGCAACTTCCCATGAGTCCATATGATGTCAAAATAAAATATTAACCGGGAGGGGAAATACTTCCCTCACCCCATGTGGCCTGTATCTACATGTACCAATTCATATAACTGCTCACTTCATGCAAAAAAAAGTCAGTTTATCAATTCCCAGATATATAAACTTAGGATTCACTTATCAGGATAGGATGTTAGAGGCATGATAGCTGCAGCCTAGGCTCCCAGCAGAAATGAAGTGAATCTCAAATTCATTCTACCAGTACAGAAACATTGGATAATGGCTGACCTCTTAGAGCCTAAATTTTCAACTTGAAAAGTGTTGAGATAGTATGGATTTGAGAGCATTGAATCTTTCTCATAGGATTTCTAAGAGTGAAGCAGTATACTACAAGCGCTCAATAATTACTGTTTATCTGGTCTTCTTTCCTTCCATTTCCCCTCTTCTATTATCTACTGGGTTGAGTTGTCCCCAAACAACATGCTCAAGTCCTGAGCTTGGCATCTGTAATGTGACCTTATTTGGAAGCAGGGTGTTTGCAGGTATGCCTAAGTTAATATGAGATCACACTGGATTGAAGTTAGGCTGCCAGTGCCCCCATGAGAGAAAGGACAGGGTGTCTTGGGGATGAGCACAGACCAGGCACACAGGGAAGATTATTGTGGATGATTCTGTTAATACAAGAGAGCTAGCTAGCCGCTCCACTGTGTGAGGACATGGCCAGAGGGAACCAGAAAGCAACTCTCCTGAGACTGAATGTCAGTGTCTAACGCTTGGACTTGCCAGCCTCCAGAACAGCAAGACAGAAGTCAATATTCTTATAAACCCAGTTTATGATGTTTTGTGACAGAAGCCCAAATGAAGTAAGATTTTCAGTTAGTAATTGATTCAGTCAAAGTCAAAGGAAGAAATTAATGTCATATCTAGGATTAGAACTTGGATTTTGTCCCTACTGTCCACCTTAAAAACAATCATCATTAAATCATATAATTTTAGCTTTCAGAGTCTTGGGATCCCTCTAGCCTATACTCTTCCTGAAGAAACTGAGGTCCAAAAAAAGCTGATCTCCCCAAGTCACAGAGCAAATTACTTTCTCAGCAGTTTGGCATGTTATTAGCCAGCACACTAACCATCAGCCACTATAAAAAGAAGTGTCTCATAAATGGACTTGAGGAAAAGCTCAGATGCTTATCTGTCACACTGTCTTGTCCTTATTTTTCTTTTTCAAACGAATAATGAGAAAACATGGAAATCTTATTTTTAAAAAAGTATGGTCTATCCATATCTTGATGACCAATAGAGGCATCTTCACTTGCTGGTTAACTATGGATTAATGACACTATGATTCTTATACCCAAATGACCCAGCATGTAATGTAAAAGAATAGATAATGTTGCCCCTAGTGGCAAAAATATGAATTACATGCCTCTCCAGTAGACAGTTTTTTTTAATAGATGGAAGATAATTTATTTTAAAGCATAAATATTCCTCGAGGTAAATTTCTTAACAAAATAAGAAGCTACAGACTTCATAGCTTCTCAGAGGGAAAGTAAGGTTAATTCCTTAATATATTAGATTTAAGTTTGTGATTACTATAACTTTGCTTTGGAGCATAAATCATGGATAGCAACATATTTTTGTTGCATACATATATATGTCTGGGTTAATGAAATATTATTGCACATTTTACAGCTAATAATTTTTCTGTTTGATTTTAATACACTGTACAATATACTTGAAAAAGCCCAAAGTAATATTTTTTCCCTAAAAAAACCTCTTTACAAATCACTTTCAATACATGTACAGTGAAACATATTTGGAGTTTCCCCCACAGATGTAGTTAGAGTTTAAGGTTCATCTGATATATACCCACATAGCTTACATGTCACCATAAGGTGATAGTAGCCCAGAGAAACCATTTTTAATATGGGAAACATTGGGTTATTTTTTCTTTTAAATTAACCCATCCTGGAATTTTTTTTAGTCAATTCTTATATAAGTTCCAGTAAAGCAGATTAGAAAATGGGATACTTAAACTCCTAGACTCAGAGGTGCTGTTAGACACCACCCCAAGTTGTCTACTTTGGGGCATTATGGGAACAGAACAGATGTAAAGTATTACTTTTCTGGAAAATCACCTTTAGTTCCTCAGCTAAAGATAAGAGTATCACACTTGTGATCAGGGATTTGACAGATGGCTTTAGGCAGGAGCACAGTTCTAGCTTCCATTTCACCCTGCTCTCAGGAACAGCGGGAAGATGCTCTCAGGCCCAAGGGAAGACAAGAGCCGCTTTGTATGGATGCTGTCACATATATGTCTTTGAAAGGCTAAGGAAACCAAACATTTCTATGCCAGGCAAGTGTTTTAAATACTTTATCATTTTAGATGCTGACCACATAGGAGAATGGTCCCAACCCTGTTGGGAAGAAGGTCAGGGGCTCCTTTGTCCTTGGTTTAATTTTGTTAACTGGCACCTATGGGTACTGAGCATGTGCAAGGATCTTTACAATGTTGTTATGTGTATCTCATCTGATATTCCAAACCTGCATGGCATCCTCTGTATTTCACAGATAAGAAAGGTGAAGCCAGAGAAATGGGGAAATGCTTACAGTCTTTAGGAAACAATAGAGGGACACTCCTGAACAAGGTGAGAAACAGGAGAAGGTTGTCAGAATCAGGGAGGTCAAATCTCAGTGTAGAATTGGCAGAAGTGTAGAGAATTGAATGAAGGATCTCTCCCAACAAGCAGCATATTAAAAGTCACACTACCCCGAAACAGAGAAGACAGGATTTGAACCATGATGTCACACGACTCAAAGCCCAGATGCTTATCTGTCTTGTCCTTGGCTTATGTGGGTACTGGAGAATTAAACCCAGAGCCTTAGGCACTGGAGGCAAGTGCCTTAATTGCTGAGCCATCTCTCCAGCCCCCTTATTTCTCTTTTTCAAACAGATAATGAGAAAACATGGAAATCTTATTTTTTTAAAAAAGTATTGTCTATCCATATCTTGATGACCAATAGTGGCATCTTCACTTGCTGGTTGTTGCGGTCAGCATTCTAGTTGCTGCACAGAAAGAACCCAAGCAAAAGCGGCTTGTGGAGGAATGGGTTTATTATGCTTACGGACTCGAGGGGAGACTCCATCCTGGCAGGGAAGATGATGGCATGAGCAGAGGGCTGGACATCACCTCTGCCACAGCACTGCAAATAGCGGCAGGAAGGTGTGCCAAACTCTGGCAAGGGGAAGCTGGCTTATAACCCCATAAACCCGCCCCTGACAACACAGCTTCATCGAGGTTATAAAACCAAACTGCCATCAGCTGAGGATTGATCTATCAGAACACATTCATTTGTTTGTGGGGGACACCTGGATCAAACCATGACACAGGTTAACTATGATTAATGACACTATGATTCTTTTTGTGTTAATCATCAAAAATGAAAAATCTAAGCCACATATGTAATCCCATGGCTGTATTCTCAGCACTCAGGAGGCTGAGGCAGCAGGATTTTAAGTCCCAGACCAGCCTAGGCTACCTGGTAGGAGTCTGTCCCAAAAGAAAACAACTCTCTGCTTCCTGACCAAGGAATGTGACAAGGCACCTCCTGTCTCTGCTCCCATGCCCTTCCTTCCCCATGATGTGTCCCAGAACTGTCTCGTGCAGGCAAGCACAGCTGTGATAAATTCATTCATGTCATGGCCACCCCGTGTCCAGATGGCAAGTTCCACTGCTCTCCTTCCAGTCCTCTGGCTGTCACTCTTCCTGCCCTCTCTTCCACGATCCTATAAGAACCTCGAAGGTGGTGATGCAGAAGAGGGCTGAGCACACACGGTCACTTGTTCTACATAGTTTGGCAAGTTATTAGCCACCACACTAACTACCAGCCACTGTAAAAAGAAGCGTCTCATAAATGGACTTGAGGAAAGAAATCGCATGATCACTTCAGCAAATGCCTTTGATAAAATCCACTATCTTTTCATGATAAAAAGCCTCAGGGTGATGGGAAGAGCCCGAGACAGTATGTTTTCCCCATTTCTGCAGAGATTGACTGAGACCACTGTCCCCACAATGAGTAACACCAATAACCCCACCAAAGACCCTCAGCAGAATTAGGGTGGTGGAGAGGGGTTTTACCTGTGAGTCCTCTTTATAAAAAAATTCAATAAACTAAAAAAAACCCACCACCCTGGAGAGACCTGGAATGAACAGAACACATCTCAGCATATAATAAAGGCTACATATGAAAAAAAGGAAACAAAATCAAACAACTAAAGAAATACCTATTAAACAATGGTCCTCTGCTGGACTTATCAAATGTGATTGAGCTCATAGTTGCAGACGACTGGAGCCCGGTTGCAATCTGCTTTAAGAAAAGGTTACTGTATTGGCGGGATTCTGGAGAGCCATGTATAGGAGGAAAGGGTTCAGTCAATATGGAAGAAAAGCAGAGCAGACTGCTGGTCGAGCTCTCATGTGATTGTCCCAGAAGGGTGTGCTGGCTTCTCCTGCGGAGGAAATGATTTGCTCATGGATGAGCTTCCTGTGGCTGTGTGGTCAGTATCAGACACTTCGTGGCTTAAAGCCATGCTAATCTATGTCTTTATGGTTCTGGAGGTCTCAATAACCTAAAACCCCAGAGGCAGTAAGAGGTAACTGATTCCCTTGATTTCTCCAGTTTCTGGAAGTCCCTGCCTTCATGGGCTCTTGGACCTGCTTCAGCATTTTTGATTCCAAGCCAGCCATGTTGCATCCCTCTCTGTTCTTCCATTTCCCACATCTCCCTGATGCTCCTCATGCCCCTCTTCCATTCTTTAAGATCTTTGTGATGACTCTGCCCAACACCATACCTCATTTTAAGGTCAAATGGTTAGCAAACATTAAGGCATTTCCAACCTAAATTCCCATTTCTGTGCATTTCTACACACATTCAGAGACTCTGCCATGATTGTTCCTGGTGGAGGGGCTCATAGGATCTTGACTTCTGTCGTAGTCAGCCACATGCTGCTGGGATGAATCTCTAAACCAGGCTCAATTTTGGGGAGGAAAGTATTTATTGAAACTAACAGATCCAGGGGAAGTTAAGGAAAAAAGGCTGGCCCCCTTTTACAGAAGCAAGCAGAGAGAGAAAACCCACCACCAGCACCTCAAACAAGCAAGCACACTCCAAACTGGCAAAACAAGAGGAACTCCAGGCTTGATCTCAGACTGCTTTTTTCATATGTAAAGCTAGAATTCCAGACCCACCCCAGAAACACCTTAGGGCTGAACCCTAGGATCTGGCCAAGGTGACACACCTCCTCCAGCCAGAACTGGATGGAGACAATTTACAATTACAATAAACTTTTGAATCTATTGGGGGACATTATTCAAACTATCACACCTTCTGTAGAGGCATGCACTCTTAATGCAGTGGGTGAGGGGAGATTTTCCAGAAGGAAGTTGTTGGGTGGGTGGGTGGGTGGGTGGTGAGGAGCCCTAGAGAATAGAAGGCTGCCTGTAGATACAGCAAAGCTGCCCACTGCAGATCAAAACCAAAATCAAGCCTTTCCTTGTTGATTCATGTTTATCGCTTCCAAAAATGGAACATGACCCTAAGCATGTAGAAATACAAGTGGAGTGGATTTCTACTGGTGTGAAAAATAACCTGAAGTTAAAAAAAAATCCCATCCAAAGCTGTTCTCTAGTATTTTTTTTACCCTTGTAAAAATGGAGGGTAGAATTCATAAATGTTGCTATACTAGAGTTCTAGTACACTGAGTGTTCATTCTAGTACACTGAGATTTCATTCTGCTCCATTGAAAGAAATAAAACAACCAGAAAATAAGTGGTATCTAATTCTTACTGGATTTAAGATGAACTCATCTTTATTCAGGTAGAACCCAGGCTTGGTGAAAACATGACTCCATACTCCATACTCCATACTTTTCTCTGCTAGGAAGATCTGGCCTTGCTCAAACACAGCTCACAATTCAAGCTCTTCCACTTGGTATTGAACCACCGTGACAAACTGTCACTTCTTTCGTTTTGCACGTGTATGTGTGTCCGTGTGTGTGTCCGTGTGCGTGTGTGTGTCCATGTGTGTGTGTGTGTGTGTGTGTGTGCGCACAGGTAGACATTGGAGATCTCCCCCACTTGCTTTCCACCTTCTTTTTTGAAAAAAAAATTATTTATTTGTAAGCAAAGAGAAATAAAGAGAAGAGAGACATACAGAGAGAATGGCCACTCCCAGGACTCCAGCCACTGAAGATGAACTTCAGATGCACGCACTACTTTGTGCATCTGGCTTTGTGTGGGTACTAGGGAATCTAACTCCAGTCATTAGGTTTTGCAGGCGAGTGTCTTAACCGCTAAGCCATCTCTCCAGTCCCAAACAAACTTTTTGTTTGTTTTTTTGAAGTAGAGTTTCACTCCAGACTAGGCCAACCTAGAATTCACTATTTAGTCTCAAGCTGGCCTCAAACTCACAATGATCCTCCTACATCTGCCTCCCAAGTGCTGGAATTAAAGTTGTAGTCACCACATTTGGCTGACCTTCTTTTGATACAGAACCTATAAATTTTGAGCTCAAGGATTTGGTTAGATTAGCTATTCTGTGAACCCCAGAGATCCACTCATCTTCACCTCCCTAGCTCTGGGATTCCAGGGATGCCCTTCCACACTTAGCATTTTACATGGGTTCTGAGGATTTGAACTCAGTTCCTCACGTGTTGCTGTGTTCATTGAGCCATTTTCCTAGTCCCTCAAACTATCATTTCTTTTTTTCTTTTGCTTATAGAAGCTTTTCTTTTTTTTTTTAAGTTGTCCATAATGAGTTACAATATTTAGTGGGCAAACAATGAGTTGTTATCCCCAATTCCCTGCTGCCCTCCCCTCCCCAATCCGCTGGATAACCTCCTCCATGGGTCGTCTGGATCAGTCCTTGTGACAGGGGACCATGGATAGCTATCATTTCTTACTACTTCTTAAAGCATATTTATTTATTTAGTGTGTATTGAGGTAAAACGTTGGTGTTAAAGATGGTTATCCAAAAAGAGCGTACTTTTTCAAGAACAAGGATGATTAAAAAATGATCTTACCAGATATAATAAGATATTAAATTGGGATATAGTCCCAGGGTCCATGGCTTGGGAACTCTCTGAAATGTATGATCCTGTAGTTGGTTTCAGTTTATTGTTTCAAAGGATCTTTCTTAATTTCCAGAGTCAAATTGAAAATAAATAAGAATAATGACCCAAGGAAAAATATTTGAGATTAAGTCAAAATGACCCATTTCTAGGTCACCACTAATTAGGAATTTCTGGAAGAGAAAAAAAATTAAAAAAAAAATTTAAAAAATTTAAGAAATTAAAGTGGAGCCAAAGAAGATAGTAATTGGCTTTTATGAATCTTATTTAGTTTTAAAAATAAAACTTCAAAGTTAATTGTTGTTTTCATATGTCAGAGTGATGTTTCCTGTACCACAAAAACATTATAAAGAAAAAAATTTTTTTTGAAAATAATAAGCACAAAGAAATAATAATGACGTTCAGAACTTTCATTTAAAACATCTTAATAGGAACTGTCTATTTTTATTAAGATATTCTGTCACTACTTTATTAATGCCACACCAGGTACTTTTTAAAAGTTTTTTTTTTAATTTCTTGACTATAGAACAAAGGCTGTAAACCTCAGCTTTTCTCTGTTGCTTTTTCAAATGATTCTTCCTTTAAGAATCTTTGCTTAAAATGAACAAAGAAATATATTAATATAGTCTTTGGAAAGTATAAGAAAATGCAACTTTGAATAAATATTATAATGTTATATAATTATTTATTCTACAAGATATAATATATTTAACATACTTATAAAAGAATTTTGCAGCTGTGGCATATGCCTTTAACCCCAGTACTCAGGAGGCAGCGGTAGGTGGATCACTGTGAATTCCAGGTCAGCCTGGGCTAGAGTGAGACCCTACCTTGGAAACCTCACCCCCCAAAAAAGAAGATTTTTGTGTGGTCAAAATATATTTATAGTGTACACCTCCTTGATAGGTTTTAATTCCTATACTTAATTTATTTTCATGTGGGTATGAGAATTGAACCCAGGGCTTCATGCATGGTAGGCAAGCACTTTACCACTGAGCTACAGCCCCAACCCTAATTGTGAGGTATTTCTGTGGTGTTACAAAGGCAGAATGCTTGCACTGTCTTTACGGAGAAGTCAGCAGAGCCTTTCCCTTGTCCTCTTTTCCACGGTCTACCTTAGTGCATTGCCGTGAGAATGGATATGAACGGAAAAGTCAGCATTTGATTTGGGAAAATACAGCATTTCAGAAACGAAGGTCAATGCAAATTGTTTTAGGAATAACTCCATTATGGATTCCCTTTGAAGAAACTATTCTTTCACGATTATTCTCTTAAACAAGTTTATTCTCCACCAAGGCCTTTTTGGGGTGAAATTGATGCTGATAACCATTTTAGGACTTTTTCTTAAAAGTGATGGCAGATGGGGAGATATTCTAACAGGATAGAGTTGAGCTACAGAAAATCTCTAAGAACATTGGCTTAAAGAATAGAAGTATATTTCTCATATTTATGAAGTCTAGAGGTAATCATGGCAACCCTTTGTTTTATTTTATTTTCATGTGTGGGGGTGAGGCTCAGGCTCCTTTCTGATTCAATACATGATTTTCAACTCATTGTTCAAAATGGCTGCTGTTGCTCCAGTCAGTAGGAAGGTGTCATGGTTTGACCCAGGTGTTCCCCACAAACAAATGAATGTGTTCTGAATGATCAATCCTCAGCTGATGGCAGTTTGGGTTTTACAACCTCGCTGGAGCTGTGTTTTTGGGGGACAGGCTTATGGGAGTTATAAGACAGCTTCCCCTTGCCAGTGTTTGGCACACCTTCCTGCTGCTGTTTGCAGTGCTGTGGTGGAGGTGATGGCCACCCCTCTGCTCATGCCATTGTTTTCCCTGCCAGGGTGGAGCCTCCCCTGGAGTCCATAAGCCAAATAAACCCATTCCTCCACAAGCTGCTTAGGTTCTTTCTACCCAGCAACAGAGAAAGTTAACTACAACAGAAGGTCAAAGGGAGAAGGAAGAAGCAAAATGTTCACAGGAGCTACCTGCCTCTTGGGAAGTTTACCTGGAAATCACGAGAGAAGTTCTGTCTCAGAATCTAGTTAGATGGTCATCTTTAACTTCCAGGGACGTAGATGTGAAATCTCTACGATGGATGTTTCCACATCTAGGGTAATAGGTAGGAAGTGATAACCATGATGAAAGAGGGGAATCTATCTTGGTTTCTGTCATTAGTATGATGAGAACGGTTGTTATGGTTTGAATATGGAAAGTCCCCCACAGCCTCAAGACTATGTCCTAAACTGGTAACACTACTTTTTTGAGGTTTTGGAAACATTACAAGGTGGGGCTTTGCTGGAGGAAGTAGTCTTTAGAGATTGTTGAGTCCGTTCTACACTGCTGGATGAACATCCAAACCAGACACAGTTTGGAGGAGGAATGGGTTTATTGTCAAGATTAGAAATCCACGGGGGAGATGTACCAGTAGGATGAAGCTGCTTTCATATATTCAAGCAAAAAGAAACAACCAAACAGCCCGTAAAAACCAAAAGCAGCAAGCACGAATGGAAGCAAGCAGCAGGGACCCCACCAGAGCTCAGACTCCTTTGGGCTGGAAATTGGATCTGCGCCCAAACACACCTTAGGGCTTGTTGTAGTCAGCCACATGCCACTGGGATAACTCTCCAAACCAGGCACAGTTATGGGAGGAAGGGATTCATTGAAGTTATAGATCCAGGGGAAGTTACATAATGGCCAAAGAGGTTGGCCCCCTTTCACAGGTCCAAGCAGAGAGAGAGAAGCTATCACCAACACCATGTGTGAAAACACACGCATGCATACACACACACACACACACACACACACACACACACACACACGTGTGTGTGTGGGGGAGAAATTTCCTTCCCCTCGAGCTTTCTTACATCTTGCCCGCTATTGAGAGGACCGCCCTCTCTAGAGGAAGGGCTCACTCTGGAGGAGGGACCTCCTCCTTCAGTTAATCCTTCCTGTAAGCAATTTTAGAGACCCACCTAAGATTACTGTGGATTACTAAACAAGTCAGGTTGACAACAAACCTTTACCATCACAGGACTAGACCCTAGGATTCACCCACAGTGACATTTCCAGTCAGGCAGCTGGAGATCCGAATTATAAACTTTAATAAAACACTTGAGTCTATGTGGTACTACCACAGAGATATCTTGTTCCCACCTCCTTCCTGTCTCCCTCTCTCCACTTCCTGTTTGCTGTGAAGGGAACAGTTCTTACCTGCCACATACACCTGCTGCCATGATGACCCACCCAAGATCATTGCGGCCAAGCAACCCTGTGCTGAACTTTCTGAAACAGTGAGCCCTAACGGTCCTTCCTTTCTTCAATTATTTCTGTCAGGCACTTTATCACAGAAATGGTCTTTGAAGCCAAACACAATTTTGTACTTATGAATTGTTCAATTTTATGAAAATCGTTTAAACTTCCATTGTAAAGTCTAAAAGTGAGTATGATACCAGAAAGCCACTGTAATTTTTATGGCTTGGCTTCCTAGATTCTACAAAGTTTATCTAGAAAATAATGAAACTCTGAATTCTGATATGCATATCTTCAGGGAAATCTGCTGGCTCTTTATACTTTTCCAGACTTAAGTACCATTGGAAACAACTCTTTAATGCGTTTCCTCCAAAGTCACCTAAATCTCATTAAGCTAAAATCCAACGCTTCACACAGCAAATATGTATAGTAAATATAGACTGAAAGAATAAATATATTTTAAGAATAGCCACATGAACTCTATTAAAACTGTATAATAAATATTGACTGGATAAAAATTACAAAGAACTATGGGCATTCTTCATTTAAAAAAATCAGGCTCTTGACTAGCTAGTCGTTGAGAGGCAATAAGGAGCAAGAAAGCATCGTCCTTGTAGAAGTCTATCAGGGAATTTCACAGAAACTTTTCTTCACTTACAAAAGAGACTTGCATTAGTTACCATTCCCATTGCTGACATGACGTGTGACAGAAACAATTTAAGGAGGCAGGATTTGGTTTGGCTCATGGTTTCAGAGGGTTTAGTCCATGGGCACTTGACATCATGCTTCTTGGCCTATGATGAGACAGCTGGAGTGTATGGTGGAGGCTGTTCATTTCATTGTATACAGAAAGCAGAAAAAGAGAGGCAACTGGAGATCAGCAATAACCTTGGTGACCTCCTTTCATCCACTAGGTCCCACCTTCTACAGTTCCCAGAACCTCCCATATTATTGCCACAAGCTGGGGACCAAGAATTCAACACACAAGCCCATAGGGGACATTTCAAATTCAAAGCATGACAGGAATCAAGGAAGCAATATTGGGATTTTAGTAGAAGAACTTGATAGTTGGAAGCTGTGATTGTTATATTGTTTTCAAGAGGAGATAAATGTGAGGCTGGAAGTCACCACACTAAGAACAGTGGGGGAGACACAGAGGAGAATCCCAGATCCTTGAGAAGATTGTCATACAGCTCAATTCATGACCTTGAGGAGAAGTCTGGTTGTGGAAGGTTTTTGCTATGTGACATAGTCTGTTACTAAGGAAACCTTTTTGAGTTGTGCACTGTAGCTTGGTGTTTCAGGGACCTGCCTCTGTTAAGGAGGGAAGTCAATGAGGGGTCCATGGAGGAGCAAACCCTTAATAGTAAGTACAAAAGTAGATGAACCAGGGCGAAGGAGCAGAAAGGTTCTCTGAGGAGGGGGAAGCCCATTTGCAAAGACATGAATGGAATCAAAGATCTGCTCATATGTGCCAAGCAGAGTTTGAGGAAGGGGAGACTATGGATAATGCTGGAGAAGTAACCAAGTGTCCAGTCAGAAAGGACATCATGTTCCCTGTTGAAGAATTTGTCCAAGGCCTCAAAGGAAACCTGAAGGTTGAGATGGAATTGAAGATCAGGACTGTGCACCTCACAAATGTGCAAAGTTGTGTAATTTTGATGTCCATTTTACATAGAGATTTTTATTAGCATATATTAAGCAAAGTAAATACTTGATTCTGATGTTTTCATGCACACCTATAATGCATTTTAATCTTATTCACCCCCTATTACTTCTTTCCTTGGTGTGTGTGTGTGTATGTGTCTCTGTGTGTGTAGAGTACGTGTGGTGTGCTGTGTGCTATATGCTAGTGTGTGTGCATATGCACATGTGCAGAGACCAGAAAAGAATGTCAGATATCCCCCTTTCTCACTCAAGCTGGAGCTGAGGTTTCTCCATCAGTGAGCTTCAGGAATTCTCTGGTCCCTGCCTCCTATAGGGCTAGGGTTACAAATGTGCGTGGCCATGTGAAGCTTTTGATGTGGATGCTGGGGAATTGAATTCTGGTGAACTCTCAGACCAGTGCTCTCATAAGCTGGGACAACTCCCCAACCCTTCTATTACTTTTTGTTACATCTTCTCTTTTTCCCATCATCCCTAGAAGAATTTTATGTTTGTCTTTTAGTTTTTTGAGATTGAATCTCAGGATTCTTTTTGAGACAGGACCTAGAACTATCCCTCAACCTCAGCCCTTCACTATTGTTCCAGTTATGTTCTTACAATCTGGCCTGTACCTTCCTAACTAGCTGTCATAGTCAGCCACAGGCCTCTGGGATGAATCTCCAAACCAGGCACAGTTTAGGGGAGGAAAGGATTTATTGAAGCTACAGATCCAGGGGAAGAAGGCCCATAAAAGTGAAAGAGGCTGGTCCTCTTTCACAGGTCCAAGCAGAGAGAGAAACCCATCACCAACACCACATACAGAACAGCAAACAGGCAGGAGGGGCCAAGGAGAGAATTCCTTCTCCTTTATATAGACTTAGGGTGGGGTCTTGCAACCCTATCCCAGACTTAATGGCTTCCTGAGTCTCTGGAATTTCCTTCCTGCACTGCTCACACAGGAAAGGATGTTTACTTCCAGCTCCTTTGAGCTTCCTTACACCCTGCCCCCTACTGAGAGGCTGCCTTTCTGTGAACATCCTCAGACCCACCCAAGATTACTTGAAAGGTCAAGTTGACATCAAAACTTAACCATCACACTAGCCAAAGCTGGCCTTGAACTCCTGATCACTGTTTCCACTTCCTGAGGGGCGGGATTACAAGTGCACTGTGCAGAATTCAACTCCCTGGCAGGATATTGCTGTTCTTGCACATCACACTCTTCACTGTGTTTAATAAAGCCACACTCAATGCTATTATTGTATAATTGGATTACGTCTCCTTCTTTACCACTTCGTATGTCTCATGACTTTATTGTTGCCGTGTTTCTCCTATTTTTTCCTTTGTTTCTTTCTTTTGCAGTGAGTATTTTAAGATGTGGTATTTTAATTCTCAAAGGTTTTCCCCACTATTTTCATTATTTCCTTCGTTGTTGCTCTAAGGCTTATGATATCTTAACTGGTCTGAATTAGCTTCATATTTCTACTAAATTAATCCCCGCAAGATAAAGATAGAACCCTCACGCCTTTGTGGCAGTTAGGATGGAGATGAGAGGTTTGAATGGGGTGAGGCAGTGCCCAGAACTCTGCAGTGCAGGAAAGCAAGTGAACACTCCATGGTTGGTCCCGTCCCAGGGTCCCTTTGCTTGCTTGGTGGCATAAATGTGGAACCAGAGTAGCAGACCTGCTCACCACATCAACAATATTGCTATGATAATACAAGAGGGACTCTTTTCCTTAGCAGAGAAGGAAATATCCTGGGGGGGGGGGAGCTTGAGAAGACTGACTGTCACACTGACCTGTGACATTTTGACTGTCCAGTGCCCTTGGTTTCACATTCACAACATATTTTTTCCTGGTAGGGAACTCCTTTGATCTTGAAGAGCCTTCCAGGTCCCCTGCTTTGCATCTAGAGATAAAGAAAGCATACATACTAAAGCCCATCAGGGCTGTCCATGCCCCCGGTTACCATGCTTGGTGTTCCAATGAAACACTTTCAGAGCCTGTTCTATCCAAGTCTGTAGTACCTTGGAAAGAGATGCATGCTCCTTACTGCTGAATTTGAATGTAGAAAAGACTGAGGTAGGAGTTCTGGGAGCCACGCCACCACCAAAAGATATCAACCTTTATTCAAGTGGACACAGAGGAAAGCCCATTGATGCTGTTTGAATGCTGAATCCCACTGTCCTAAAGCCTGCCCTACCCGCAGGGATTTTCTAATATATTTTGTTTATTTGCAAGGAAAGAGAGAGAGAGAGAGAGAGAGAGAGAGAGAGAGAGAGAGAGAGAGAGAGCGCAAGAGAGCGCAAGCCAAGGCCTCTTGCTACTGCAAATAAACTCCAGATGCATTGCCACACTGGCTTTATGTGGGTACTGGGGAATTGAACCCAGGCCATCAGGCTTTGAAAACAAGAGTCTTTAACCACTGAATTATCTCCCTAGCCCCCACAGGGCTTTCTAATGACATAAACCTAGAAATTGAGATAGCCAATATTCCACTTAATCAACATAGCCAGTGGCTGGGATGAAATATCACATGACTCCAACAGGCAGACATCTAAGCATGTGACCACACCATAAGCCATCATCGTCACCATCATTGTATTATCATCACCACCACTTTCTTCCTCCTTTTCATCACCGTCACCAACACTCACCACACCATCACCATCCAGAGCATCTGTATCACCGTCACAACCATCAACAATATCACCATCAGTGCAAGCATCAGCAACAAAAAAGCAACATTACCATCCTTCTTTCCCTCTTTCTCCTCATCCCCATCATCATGTGTTAGTTACTTGCTCGTTGTGAGGACCAGAAGCAACTTAAGGAAAAGTTGATTTCATCTTACAGTTGGATGTTATAGTGTATCATAGTGGGGAAGGCATAGTGCAGGAACTTAATGTAGCTGTTCACATTCAGCCCATAGTCAGGAAGCACAGACACACACACACACACACACACACACACACACACACACAGAGAGAGAGAGAGAGAGAGAGAGAGAGAGAGAGAGAGAGAGAGAGAGAGAGAGAGAGAGGAGAGAGAAGTGCTGGTGCTCAGCCAGCTCTCTCTCTCTTATACAGCCTAAGATCCCAGCCCATAAAATGATGCTGCCCACAGTTAAGGAGGATCTTCCCACATCAATTAACCTAATTTAGATAATTCCTCACAGGCAATGCCCACAGGCTAGTTCCCTGGGTAATCCTAGGTTCTGTCAAGTTGACAATAAAAACCTTCACACCATCATTCTCCCCTTCCCGGCATGATCATCATCAAAAAGATCAGTATCGCCACCCCCTTTCTTCTTCCCTTTTCTTCATCAGCACCAGCAGGACCAGCAGCTTCACCATCAGAGCAACTATTTCAAATATTTCTATAGTTCTTACCATGTACATATTAGCGTCACTCTAAATGCTTCAGATCTGGGTACTGATTCTTGTCAAAACACCTTTATGAAAGGTTCTCTCTCTCTCTCTCTCTCTCTCTCTCTCTCTCTCTCTCTCTCTCTTTCTCTCTCTCTCTCCCCTCTCCAGATGAGGAAAACAGAGGGTTGTGGTTGGAAGTGGAGGAAAACAGTGTAGAAGGAAGTAAACTTTGTTACAGCCTCCAGAGCTGGTCAGGAGAGGAGGACAGGAACACAAACATTTTTGAATACTTGTTCAATGTTAGGTAGATAGATGATTCTAAAGCTTTATGTTTTTATTACCCACAAATCCTGCAGCCATTAGGTTTTCTAATTGTTTTTTTTTTAATGATGTGAAAACTGAGATGCAGGAAGTCAGCGACTTACTCTAGACCACAGAGTTGGTCAGTGGGGACCTAGGCATTGAGCCCAGAGAACTGGTTCCAGACTGTGTCCTTTGGCCATTGTGGTATCCCCCCATAAACTTATGTGTTCTGAATGCTAGGTCCCCAGCTGATGGAAATTTTGGAATTAGAACCTTTTTGGAAGTAGGTTGTTGGGGGCGAGCTTATGGGTGTTAAAGCCAGCCAGTGCTTGGCACACCCTCCTGTTGCTATTGTCCACCTGATGTTGGCCAGGTGATGTCCAGCCTCTGCTCATGCCATGGTTTTCCCTGCCATCATGGAGCTTCCCCTCGAGTTTGTAAGCCAGAACAAACCCTTTTCTCCCATCAAGTTGCTTTTGGTTGGGTTCTTTGTGCCAGCAATGAGAATCTGACTGCAACAGCCATTTATAGTATTGACCCTGTTTAGACACAGCGCAAGGACTATATCCCACCCTCAGCTCTTCACTTCTGTTCCAACCATATTCTCGCAGCTCTCAGCAGAGCAGGTAGCCAGCTTACATAAACAGATCTCTTAATGGATAAAGGAGAATCTGTCAAAAATCAAAATAAATCATTTATCTGAACCTATAGAGCAGAACACTCCTAGAAAGACTGCACCTATGCATTCTAAATAAAATGTTTAAGAAGGTATTCTTATGTTCCAGTTGACATAAGATTATCACAGACATTAACCATATATTGGAGTAATGTATCACAACATGTGGTATATATGCATAATGAGATTTTTTCAGCCATAAAGAAGTATAAAGTTATGTCATTTGCAGAAAAATGGATAAAACTGGAGATAATCATAGTAAGTGTATTAAGCTGCCTTCAGAAAGACAAATATGTGCTTGCTCTCACTTGTGGTTCCTAGGTTTTATATAGATACATAAAATCACACACACACACATATATATACATATATATATATATGTATATATATGAGGAGAAACCATCTAAGAGAACACAAGGAACAATCATGACGGGAAGGGACAAAATAGTGGGTCAGGATCTAGGGGGATATACCTGATGTACTTGTGTGAAAATTAAAAACAAAGTCAAAATCAAAGCCAAAAGTAAACCTGAAGAAAGTGTTTAAAACAAAAATATTATTGTCTTTAGCCTTTACCTTTATTCCCAAAAAAGTATTTGCTATTTGTATATAATTTTCCTTGTAGTCATTTTTCATATAAACATCTTATTCTGAAGCTTACTTTCTTGGAATGTGTGGTGTCTGCATATGTGTGTAGATGTGTACACCCTGCGTGCGCACACGCAGAGGACCGAGGGAGATGTGCATCATCTTCTATCACTCTTCTTAGTTCCCAGAGGCAGCGTCTTTCAGTGAAACTGGAGTTCCCTGTTTTCTGGTTAAACTGACTGACCACGGGCCCAGGGATCGTCCTGTCACTCACTGCCCCTGTTTATTCTGGGGTTACAGGCATTTGCAGCTCTGCCCTACTTTTCATGTGTGTGCTGGGATGCAACTCAGGTCCTCATGCTTGTTAAAAAGTGCACTAACCTGCTGAGCCCAAGTCTCCCAGCTTACTTTATAAATCTCCCCAGTCCCCAAGCTTACTTTAAAAACTATCTCAGACATTGATTCATGTCTATTTATAAAAGCTGATCTCATTCTTTTTCACTATGCCATATCAATGGTATGAAAAAATGCATTTCACTGTTGTAAATTTCTTAAACAGTGCTTAATGTGGATATTTAAATAATTCCCGGTTCTGCTTTAGTGAAAAAATAATGCTTTTAGGAATATCCTTGTACAAATATTTTTGTTTGTATCTGAGGCAAATTCTTAGCATTAAAATTACTTGGCTTAAGGAGATGCATAATTGGCATTTAAATATGGAGTGACCGTCACCAAAAGGCATCTAAGCACCTCTTGTTGGCCTCTGACTGATGAGTAGATGGAAAACACATTTCCTATTGGGCCGAAAAAGAAATTTCTTCATATTTCCAGAGCCCCAGATCCAATCTCTTTACCCCAAGCAGCCCAAGGGTCTCTTCCACCATGTAATGGCCACAGATTTGTGGGTAAGAGAACAACAATCCTGTCCAATGTTTTCCGAAAGTGCTGCTGACAACCTCTGAGGGCAGAGATGATGTCAAAGTAGGCTTTAGGACAGGGGACAGCAAATCGTGGCCTGTGGGCCAAATCCAAGTTCCATCTCTTTTTGTAGAACCCACGCACTAACAATAGTGTTTCCATTTTTAACATGGCTAGAACAAAATAAAAAGATTCATGTGGTACTTGAAACCCTATCACATTTAAATTTTATATCTATAAGTAAAGCTTTAGAGGAATATATGAACCAGCCACAGTCACTTGGTTACATATTATTTCTGGTAGAGTTGAAGATTTACAACAGAGACTCTATGGCTCATAAAGCCCATGTTATTTACTAGCTTGTTTTTTATAGGGAATGCTTTCCAACCATTCCTTTAGGTCTGGAGTGTCATTTTTCTCTGTGTTAATTTCATATTTCTGTCTCTAAATTTTTCTATATAAATCTCCATGTTATTTCTTTTTTCTTTTCTCTCAACACTTCTCTAAAGGTAATATTGCAAATTATCAAGTCTCACTTGAATAGTGAAATTCATTTTGCTACTTGCCAAGTTTTTGAAGGTAAAATATATTTCAAGGAAAATAAAGAACAATGGGTTTTTTTTTTGGTTGGTCTAAGATTAATTTTGGTCATAATATTAACACAAAACTAATAGAATTCAGACCTAAGGGAATTCTGAAAAAAAAAGTGAACAAAAAATATAGCTCTTAATCTTTCTAGTCCTCTGTTTTCCTAGCAAGACTCATTTAATTTTAGGGTAGAAATCTGAGTAACTAACTCCCTCTCCTTTGGGATTCATCAAAACAAAAAAAAAACATTAGCCTTTGGGAACCAGAACTGGTCAGAAGCTGAGTAACTTCTGGAAAAAAAAAAATCCATGTTTCAGCTCAGGGGTATAGGGCTGGACTTAGTGTTTTTATAGTGATTCAATGGATGAGTACTAATTCTTTGTATGGTGAGAGGGTGACATGTATAATAATTAAGGGGATGCTGCCTGGAGAGAACAGTAAAGAGCATTGGGGAGGGACAATGGCTAATGGATGGACAATGAGGGCAGAGCTTGGACCTGACACAAATCTCTGAGCATTAGATTTCTATTTCAAGGCTCAGATGTGTTTAAACTTGGGCTGTCTTCTTCTATGGTCACTCCTGGTCACTCTGCACACTTGTCTCTGCATCTGACATATCAAGACTTAACACTGAGCATTTTGGGACACTGATTTAAAGACTATGTCCTGATTCTCTTTGGGGACAATGTAATGTTTCTCAGGGAGGGTGTGGAAATGGACCTGCTTTCAACTTCCTATTAAGTATCAGTACAAAGAATATTTCCCAACAAAGCCTCCTTAAAGCTTGCTGGAAAATGCAGTCAAGTTGAGACCCTGATTCAAGCATGACTCACACAACCAGATATATTAGTAAATAACTTGGGTGGGATGGAAAACATCAATTAGCATATGTGGATAAATAATCAGAAACATGCAAAGGCCCTGTACCCGGAAAAAATGTCTGAACCTCTCTAGCCTGAAAAGACTTCTGTCTTTAAGTTAGTGAGGTGGTTTGAATGAAATGTCCCTCATAGGTGTATGTGTTTTGCATACTTACTTAGTCCTTCTCTGGTTGAAATTTGGGAAGTTGTGGGGTCCACCCCCATTGGATGTCTACCACTTCCTCCCTGCTCTTGTAGATGTGATGCTGACCAGGCTATCTGCTCTTGCCATGCTGTCCCTGCCGTGAGGAAACTTCCTCACCACTGAAAGCTGAAATAAACCTTTTCCTTCCATATGCTGCTTCCGATCGGGTGTTTTGTACCAGCAAAGAGAAGGTAAGGACTACAGTAAGTGTTAATGGAGCGTGTTGAACCCTCCAGAATGCTTGGAGTCTGGCTTGGAGCACACTGGCCACCTCATAGCATCAAGACCAGAACTTATCAGCCATGTGAGCCCAATTTCAGCTTTACTGAGATGGAGATAATTGTATTGACCACACAGAATTATTGGAAGGCTTTTCAAATGTTTAGTGTTAAGAAGGAACTGAAATTTGAGTATGTTCACATTCTTGCATATCTCCTTCAACACAGCCCTGTGGAACACGAATTATAACCCTCATTTTTCAGATCGGGAAAAGTGATGTGCAGGAAGTCGGTTGTCTCCTTCATACATCAACTCAGCAGAACCAGAAAAGACCAGATTCCCTTGCAGCTAGAGTTCAAGCAAGTGGGCTTACGTGAGAATTGAGTTTGTAATGGAAAGGGCAGAACAGGCATCCAGTGTGCTGATAAATTCATAGTGGAGGAGGAGAGATTGGGTTCCATATCAGCTCCATAACTAAGGTGTTGAGATCCCAAAGGCCAACAACAGAGCTATGCCGACTGTCCATCTTCCTCCTCCTCTAATGGTCCAGTTCTGAGACACCACTGTGGTAACCATTCCTGGAGGATATCCAAGAGCTCTCCCAGCTCTCACAGACATCTCATTTCAATCACATTCTTTATGCTAAAGTTTTTAATTTTTTTTAAAATAGAGATTTTTGCAGCTGATTCCCAGGTGATATGAGACACATGAGAAGTCATATTGCTTATCCTAATAAGTGTTAAGTGTTTGCTGTTTCTGTCAGTTTGAACCCAACAAATACTAACTTTACTGCTTTCTGGAATCTTCTCTTTACGTTGTCTTCTCAGGGCTTCTGTTTCTTCATCTTTCAAAAATGAGGATGATAATTGCAGTAGTTTGAATAATGTCCCCCAAAAGAATTAAGGGTTTATTAAAATTATTAATTGTCTCCAGGCTTCTGGCTAGAGGAAGTGTCACTTTAGCCTAGCCCCCTGAGGACTGACCCTTTCTAATTTGGATGCAAAATACTAGGGATAGATATGCAAAAGAAGAGCTGAACCGGTCTGGAGTCCTGCATTTTGTGAATCACAGTGTGTTACAGTGAGCTTGCTTGCTTGCTTCTGGTGGTGGGTTCTCTTTCTCTCTGCTTGCTTCTGTGAAAGGGAGCCAGCCTTTCCTTAACTTTTCCCTGGATCTGTTCAATACATATTTTCCTCCCCCAAATCGTGCCTGGTTTGAAGATTCATCCCAGCGGCGTGTGGCTGACTACCACAGTACTATGCAGGAGATGTTGCGAAGGCTGAATGATGTCACAGATGCTTTGTTACTTGGGTTATAGAGGCACTTCACAAAAATATTTTAAAAAATATATTTATTTGTGTGTGTGTGTGTGTGTGTGTGTGTGTGTGTGTGTGTGTGTGTGTGTAGGTACGCACCAGGGTCTTCTGCTGCTGTCAGACATATACTTCACTTTGGGTCTAGCCTTACATGGGTTCTGGGGAACCAAACCCAGACTGGAAGGCTTTATGAGCAAGTGTTTTTAACTCCTGTTCCATCTCCCTAGCCCCATAAATGGTAATTAATAGCAAAAAAAAAAATCAGTTTTAGAAGAAGGTTTGTCATTCAGCATGACAGAACAAACATCCTCCAAATCTAATTAACCCCTTATCACAGAAAAGCCTTATTTCTTATTTATGCTGGTGTATGTCTAGGCTTGGTAGTGGGTGGGCTGTTCCTCTGGGTGAGTTGGGGATCCAGGATAATGATGTAGCCTGTTTCATATACTCCTTGATGAGAAGAACACTCTAGAAGTCTTCTGTTTGTCATGCAACATTCTGGCCCACAGTGATACTTGACACTTGCACTCACAACTCATTTTCCGAAACTAGTCCCAGAACTCCACCTGATCACAAGTGAGACACAAGAGTGAGTCATGAGATATGCTGCAAGTCTTTGTCAACACCAAGCACGGCAGTGGGGTGCCATCAGGACAGAATGCCCTGTAGTGCTGTTACCATCCCTAAATTACAGAATCAGTGCCATCTCCCAGTGGAAACTGGATGGCGGTGACTATGTAATTGGAAAGAGATTAAGGAACATTTTCAGACAGACAGAGAGACAGAAGGAAGCCTGGACATGGAAAACCCTTTAGTTTCTTAGTCTCTCTTGCCTCCCTCCCTGCTGCTACTCTTCTCACAGGGTGAGCTCTGTGGAGGCATGATCATGTCTTTCTCACCTCCTCTCAGGGTATCAGACCCAAGTCTATGACATCGTGACTATATTAGTTATTCATTGCTGATCCCCAATGTACAGGAACTTAAAAGAACAACCAACCTTCACTAACTAAAGCATTGTGTGTGTGTGTGTGTGTGTGTGTGTGTGTGTGTGTGTGTGTGTGTGTGTACATGTCTGGGTGTGTGGGTGTGGAGGCCAGATGTTGATGTCAGGGGTCTTCCTCATTTACTTTCAACCTTTGTTTTTGAGTCGGGTTCTCTCACTGAACCCAGAGCTCACTGATTTGGCTGGAGTAGCTAGCCCACAAGCCCCAGGGATTCTGTTTCCACCTCTCCAGTGCTGAGACCACAGGTGTGAGCCATCATTTCTGGCTTTTACATGGTATTGAAGATCTCAGCTCAGGTCCTCATGCTTATGTAGCAAGTGTTTTCCCAACGAAGCCATCTCCCCAGCCCTCATGCACTTCCTGCTCAGGAGAGTCGGAGTGACTTAGCTGGCTCATCAAGCTCTTGTCTCTTGTGGGGCTGCAGTCAGATCAGCTGGCTGGGACCAGGATGGTGCTGGCTGTTGGTAGGACGCCTCAGTACCTCCCATATGAGTCTACTATAATGCCCTCTATACATGGTGACTGGTGTTGTGGCTGATCAGAGAGCAAAGAGTGGAGGCTCCAAGGGTTTTCTATGACCCCAACTGAAGCCATGCTTTGCCGTTGTCCCTGTAGCCTCTGGTCCCCATCACTCACATCTATTCATTGTCTATGAAGGATTATATGAATGCCAGGAGATAGAGGTCCTTGTGGACTGTCAGGAAGCTGGCTACCTCCATGACCTACTTCTCTGGTTTGATTGGGAAAAGCTCTCAGAATACCTACCTTCTCTTTGTCCTGACATGCTGAACTTGTTCCAAACCCTGGGCCTTTGCTTTCTATCCTCTACTTGGATGCTCTTGACTTCTCTGGATCTTTGCTTCCTCAGCACATTCGGGTTTTAGATCAAGTGTCATTTAATGATCACCCTGACCTCATGTCTGATGTTGCTTTTCTTCGTGGTCTCTCCAGGCCAATCACTGGCACTACTCCATTCTATTGATCCTCCTCCCCCTCGGTCATCATCGTAATTACTTATTGGTTTATTGGCCTCTGTCTCTTCAGACCCTCAGCTCCCCAAGAGTAGCTTTGCCCACTGTGTTCATCGATCACAGCATCGCCAGCACCCAGTCAGGTTCATAGCTCACGAACCATCTCTAGGTACCTAAGGGGGAAAAAACTTTGGCCTCCCCAAGTTCCTCAGATTTCTTCACACTCTCATGCCATGGTGGACTTGAAAATATGCCCCTGGGTTGGAACCAGGTTCCCTGCCTCCCTGTGAGATTACAAAGAAGCCCTGTTCATCTTGAGAAAAGTTTGGTGCCAGGCTGGGAGGCCACTTTGCTCCAGGCTTGCCTAGAACCACAGCCTCAGCTCACCTCTAGCCTAGAGCCTTTGGGTTCTGATGGTGATTATTTGAATGAGACACTTTTAACTGCCAGGCAGGGGAACCATTAACTGGCCTAAATGAGGATCACCTGGGGAGAGGGAAGCCCCAGGGACCACTCTGAAAGCTTTAACAGAGCTTGTGGCCAACAGTCTCTGTGGCGTCCCGGGAAATTAAATGGACAGCACTCAGGACTGCTCACTTAGCGTGGTAGTCTGTCCTCTCAGAGGCTGCTGGGGGCTGGCTGCCTGCTTCCACTGGGAAAAGGTCCACCATCTGCCAGCCAGGCTTCTTCCACTTCTTCCATTCTCTCTCCCTCCTTCCCTCTGTTTCTTTCTCTCTTCTTCCCTTCCTCCCTCCCTTTCTGCCTCCTTTCCTTCTGTCCCTCTCTTCCCTTCCCATCTAGGGAAAAGGAACCTGCAAAAGAAAGGTCTATGAGTTTTCTCGCCACCTCTCACCCATGGCGATTGGCTCCACCTACCACATCATTTTCTCTTGTGTCGTTCCTGCCTCTAAAACATGAAAAATCAAGGTGACCTACTTTTACTCTGGAAGCGGAGGCAGTGGAGCTGTGGGCTGGATGTACAAGAGAAATGGACAGAGGTGTCCAGCTAGAGATGACTGTGGGAACCGCAGGGTATCTGGCCAGGCTAGCTTCCAGCAGTAACGATTTTCACAGCCTGCGCTCTGCACAACATTTGTATACCTGGAGGTTGGGAGCTAGAACACATTCTAATAACTCTTTTGGTACCAAACTGAATACGAAGTGGGATCTGTATCACCTGCATGCTGTATTTGGCCCAATGTTGATTGGCTGTTACCGGCCGCCGGCTACATAATGTGTTTTCACTAGGAAGAGTCATAAGCCAGGCACGAGCATTCACTTCCCCGCTCCATCTTCCCAGAGTCCTTGTGGGATGCAGTGATATGGGCCCATTTTAAAAAAATCTTTTAAAAGTATTTTGATCATAATCCTCTCTGTTATTTTATTTTGTCCCCCTTTCTGCCCCTCTTCCACTGAACCCCTTCTTTCCGATTACTCCCCTATCCTATTTTGATGTCATATTTCCCCCCCATTGTCGTTATCCAGGATGACATGTTGATGGGCTGTATTTTGCACAGCTTGTGCTGACCACTGTGAGGTCATGAATGCCATGGTCCCTTTTGTGTCTGGAAGACACCAAGCCAAGACGTACTCTCCATCCCTTGGCGCTTACCTTTCTTATCTTTCTGCTACCCCTTCCTTTACGTTCCCTGAGCCTTGGCAGGGTGGGGGGGCGGGTGGTAAAGTTGCTGAGCACTCCACTGTCACTTCTCGGCACATTGAGCAGTTTTGTATCTCCCCTGTAGTCACTGTCATCTACAGAAAGAAATTTATCTGACCAAAATGAGAGCAGAATGAATCTATGGGATGAACATTTATATTTAAAGGGCAGTTTCACATGTTCCCATTTCTCAGATGAGAAAACTGAGTTGTGGAACCCTTATCCCCACCTCTGGAATTGGCCTACTAACAAACTTTGAACATAAGATGCAGCAAAGTTGACAGTGCCAATCTAGACCTCAGGACCTTGCGGCTTTGACTCCATCTAGAAACCCTGTGAACTCCATGTGACATCCTGAGCTGATGAGACAAGCCATCAGAGACACATGACCCAGTCCCACACGTCACCTTAGCCAGAAACCAGTCAACCCCTAGAAACAGCCGCATGGCTGGGCTGGAGATGCAGGAGTGACTCCACCTGAGACGCAGACACTCCCTTGGAGCGCATGTCCACTAGTGCATTAACGCATGGATTCCTGGTCCAGTGGCAATAGCGCCTCATGGGACTCTGCCAGAGATGCAGATTTTCAAGCTCCTGTGAGAATTACAGAATCACAGACTCTAGGAGTGGCCAGAGCTTTCTGCTTCAAGGAGCCTTCCAGGTGATTCTGAGGCACGCTAAAGTTCAAGAACCACTAAATTCAGCAATTAAGGATATTTAAAGCCATTAAATTATGGAATGGCTCATTACTCAACAGAAGCAAACTGACACAGGTGTGGAGAATTAACTCACCAATGCCCTTGAGATGCTTCAAGTTCATTAGGGGACATACCTTATTCTTAAACGTGAAAGTCTGCAACCTACATGGTTAGGTATTGAAAAATGATCAACCTTGGGTCCTGTAAATAGCCTCCTTGCCCATGAAAGCAGAAGAGGAATGAGTTGGGAAGAGAAAGGGAATCGATGAGAGTGGGAGGGGGTATGAGAGAGTTATGGGGTTGGGACATTGTGAGAGAAGAGAATTTCAGATGGAGGGGAGCCTCAGGGAAGGTGAGGGACCAGCACACGCAGGAAGAGCAAGCTGCTTCATGACGAAGGATGGTGACAGAAGTTTAAATTCAGAGCACTACAAAGAGTCCGCATTAATAATCTTGTCAGACAAAAGGGGAGGAAAGGTTATTTGAAATATTAAATTGTTAAGCCCTGCAAAGGCCTCCAGAATTTTGGGTAATGTGGTCTCTTCAGTGACTTCCTTCACTGTTTGACTATCAATGGGTTGAGGATGTCTGACTTGGAAGGGCAGAGGAGCTGTTTTGCTATTGTCTTAATTTTCTCACTGAGTTTTATTTTTAATTTTTATGAAGCATACTGATAAGGTCTTATCTTTCTCTCTTCACAGATGGACAATAAGACAGGGCGCACATCAGTGCCTGTCTCCATAATACGCTCAGCCTCCGCCTCGTGTGCTCTGTCCCTGCTGCTGAGATATTTAGCAGTCCAGCTGAATACAATCTACCTGGCCTGAATTCTAAAGACCACCAGTGTGGTCAGAGAAGAGAAAAATCAGCGTAGGCTGCAGAAACTGGAACGACCATCAGTGCCGATGTGGGAGCAAAACATCTCAGTTTCCTACATTAGGGCCAGCTTTGGTAACGACTGGAATATGGCCTCATCCACATTAAAAAACAAAAACAAAAACAAGATGACTCTGCCTAAACATTTCTGGGCATGAGAGAGAGAGAGAGAGAGAGAGAGAGAGAGAGAGAGAGAGAGAGAGAGAGAGAGAGAGAGAGAGAGAGAGAGAGAGAGTGTGTGCGCGCGCGCACGTGCGCCAGGGCCTCTTGCTACCGAAAAGGAACACCAGAGGCTTAAGTCTGGCTTCTGTGGGTGACTTTGGAATTGAACCTGGGCTGGATGACCCCTGAGTTGTATTCTAAGCCCCCTCTTGCCATTTTGTCAATATGAATTGGCAAAGGACTTTCATCTCCTGGATTAGTTCTTCCTGGATTGCTTTATTGACAAGGATTTTGAAACTCTGCTCCTTCAGAGGAAATGAGTTCTAGAATCAATTAATAATGTCTGCCAAGGATATGGGAGCATATTTCACATAGGACTTCATTCTTCCATATATTTATCTGCAAATTATCATAAACTCTGTGTGTGTACATGCACACACATGTGTGCACATGTGTAGGTCAGATGTTAACATCTGAAGACTTCCTCAATTTCTCTCCACTTAATGTTTTAATCTCTTGCTGAACTTGGAGCTCACTGATTGGCTAGACAAGTTGTCTGGTAAAACCTCAGGTTCCTCCTGTCTCCACTTTCCCCAGGACTGGGATTACAGGCACGTGCTACCACAAGCAACTTTTACGAAGGCTCTGAGGATTTGAACTCAGGTCTTCATGTTCCTGCAGCGAGTACTTTACCAACTGAGCCATCTCCCTAGTTCTAAAGTTTCAGTTTTCATATATGCAAGTACTAAAATCGTCAACTAGACTCCGGGTCTTGCTTTGATCTCTGAGACAAAGGGACATTAAAGAAGTAAACATGTCAAGAACTTGAAAAGACGGTGTTTGAATTCATCATTTACCTGAAGGCTTATGTACTGATGCCCATATAGTCTGAAAGCTGACCCCGAAGTATAGTGAAATCCTGAATACCTAAAGATGCACAGTATGTCTTCATAAATGCCAAGTTATATGCTGATATACTATTGGCTGAGTGTGAGTTAAACAGGAAATAGTCACTGAAGAGTGTAGTTAATTACCATAGTGGTATTAGGGTTATAACATGTTTGATTCTAACTAGCAGAGATTGGGGAAGTGGACCACATGGGGTACTTTTTCTTAATAGACAATAGCAATGGGGGAAGAGGCTCACAAGCTTCTATATTGCACAACTCAGGGAGGCTCTGCCATTTTATTTTATTTATTTATTTATTTTGGTTTTTCAAAGTAGGGTCTCACTCTAGCCCAGGCTAACCTGGAACTCACCATGTAATCTCAGGTTGGCCTTGAACTCATGGAGATCCTCCTACCTTTGCCCCCTGAGTGCTGGAATTTAAGGCGTGCACCACCACACCCAGCTAGGTATTTATTTTTGAGACAAGGCTGGCTTTGGACTATATGCTAGTGACACCATTTGTATGGTACTAGCAAACCAATATACATGTGCTAAAAAACCCAATGCTTCCTCCACAAAAAAGGGGAAAAAATACCCAGGAAAACTTTGTGCTCTGCTCAAACAATGAGTGCAAAAATAATTTCTCCATCTTTTTGTCCTACTCAGGTCCTACACTGTCCTTCCATCCACATTGGGGAAAGCCATCTGCTTTATCTAGACCACCAAGTCAACACTAATCCCACCCAGAACCACCTCAGATGCACTCAGAAGTAAGATACTGCCAAATATGAGGCACTTTGTGATCTAATCAGATTGGCACATGAACTGACCATCATGTATGTGTCTGGCGCTGTGTTTCACACTGATGTTTCACACTGATGACACAGATTAGAATAAGAAAGAGTTCACAATCTCAGGGAGCCAGGCTCCTGCATTCTAATATCTTTAAATCATGTTCAAAATTATATGACACATACAGTTTGTAATTAATTGCCTGCCACCACACTGTCTTCCTTAAGATTTGTTAAAGGGGCTGGGAAGATGGTTCAGTGGGTAAAACATTTGCCGTGAAAACATGAGGACATGAGTTCAGAGCCTCAGAACCATGGACCTATAAAGCCAGGCCCACGAGTGAATGCTTGAAATCTCAGTGTTCCTATGGTGAGATGGCAGGTAGAGACAGGAGAAGCCATTGGCGCTCCCAGGACAGTCAACCAGGTAACATAGCAACAGAGAGAGTCTGTCTCAAGAAAGGTGGGAGGTGACGATCAACACTGGAGGTTGTTCTCTGACCTCCACACATGTACTTACACACACCCACACATCAAACACACACACACACACACACACACACACACACACACACACACACGCTAAGTAGAACTGTGGGTGCTATCACATGACCTAAGTCTAAAGAGATCTAGACCCTCCCGCCCAGGAGCAGCTCCATGAATTCCAGACTCTATGTTCAAAGAGCCTCTCCAAGCCTGGTTCTGCAAGTCCAAATTTCTATTGATAATACCTGTCAGGGATATAAAAGGAAAATTAGTTTATGTTTTCCTGAGGTCCCTGACAGAGGAGGCCATAATTATAATTACTCTAGAACAGGGTTATTCAAAAGATATAGAATGTGTGCCACATATACAATTTAAAATGTTCTAGTAGCCATACTAAAAAAGTACCAAGAGACCAGTGACCTTCTTGTTGCTGGAATAAAACACCAAACCAGATGCAGGATAAAAGGATTTATTTTGGTTTATCATTTCCATAGGAAGTTTCATCATGGCAAGGAAAGCATGGTAGAGCAGACAGTAGTGTATCACATCTTGTAACAACAGTTAGGAGGAAGCAGCAAGAGTGAGCTAATTTTGAACTCTCAGTGGGCTAGAGCAATACACTTCAAGGTCTGTCCCCAGTGACTCACCTCCTCCAGAAAGGCTCCACCTTCTAGGGATTAACTATGAAGCTTAATCACAGACACATGAGGCTCTAGGCTACATTTCACATGCCAACCACCACTTGATCCATGCTGCTTGATCCAACATTTAAAAAAATTATCATTATGACAGGTCATAAATGTGAAAAATTAGAGATTGGGAGATGACTAAGCAGTCAAAAAGTAGCACATGCATCTGGTTTTCATTTGCAGTATAAAGAGGTCCTGGTACACACACACACACACACACACACACACACACACACAAATACATGTAAATAAATAATTAAAAAATATTTTATTTATTCATTTTCAAGCAGAGAGATACAGGAGATAGATGAGGAGAGAAAGAGAGAAAGAGAGAGATCACCAAGGCCACCACCTTGTGGATCTGGCCTATGTGGGTCCTGGGGAATTGAACTGGGGGCCTCAGGCACTGGAGGCAAGTGCCTTAACCATGGAGCCATATCTCCAGCCCATAAATAAATAATTTTTTAAAAAATATTAAAAATTGGCCTGCTTTAGTTCCCTTTTCAGTCCTCAATCTTTGTCATCCACTATGTCTTCCACACTGAGGGCAAATATCAACTTGAACTTGATGCTTTTCAAGTTCTTGGTAGCTCATGGGCTCATGGCTACCATATTATACCATGAAGTGCTCTAGAACATACACTGGATGGCATATAGAAATTTTTGTCTGTTTTCTATATAGCTGAGTTTTCAGTGCCCAACTAAGTAGACCACTCAATAGAAAAGTCTGAAAGAAATGACCATCTGTTGTAGTCAGCCACACACCCCTGGGATGAATCTTCAAACCAGGCACGGTTTTTGGGAGGAAAGGATTTGTTTGTAGCTACAAATACAGGGGAAGTTCCAGAATGCAAAAGAGGCTGCTCCCCTTTCACAGGTCCAAGCAGAGAGAAAAACCCACCACCTAACCACACATACACACTAGCAAACAGGAAGCAGGCAGGAGAGCAAGGGGAAAATTCTTTCACCTTTATATAGCCCTAGGGTGGGGTCTTGCAATTCTATCCCAGACTTAATGGCTTCCTGAGTCTGGAATTTCCTTCCTGCCCTGCCCACACATGTTTACTTCTAGCTTCTTTGAGTGGCTCTACATCCTACCCCCTACTGAGAGGCTGCCTTCCTGTAAACATCCTCAGAGATCCACCCAAGATTACTTGAAAGGTCAAGTTGACATCAAAATTTAACCATCACACCATCTAATCATTTTCCTTTTTTTTTTTTTTTTTGGATGTTGGGTCTTACTATAGCCCAGGCTATCCTGAAAACTCTCTCTGTAGTCCCAGGCTGGTCTCAAACTCACTGTGCTCCTCCTACCTCTGCCTCCCAAGTGCTGGAATTAAAGACAGGCACTACCATGCCTGGCCCATCGAAGTCTTTTTATGAACCAGAGGAAGAACTTTGTTTTAACAGGACTGGGACATTTTAGAAGCAATGAGGTCAATCATGGCCATTAAGGAGAATGGCTGCATGGGGCGAGGGCTTCAAATATGTCCAAGAGGACAGCCAGACAACTGGACAACAACAGGTGCCTAAAGTGTGATGGTGGAGAACTTCCCAGTCACCTGAGGCTCTTCCTCTGTCACATTCCCTCTCTCTCCACAGGGACTTTTGCAATACCAAAATCATTGTTGTCGTGTTGCAACCATCCAAAAAAAAAAAAAGAGAGAGAGAGAGAGAATGCCCTAGATATTGTCCTGGCTGTCTGGTCTTAAAAAAATACTGGCCTGCTGTACCTGCACTTGAGATTAAACTTGTTTTAATTGGCCAACACCATGTTCTCCTGTGGATATGCTGGCAGTTAAGTGTGTTATTAAAACGAGATGGTGTTTGGTTTTTTACACATGACATGCTGATGTAAGCAAACTGGCCGCAAAAGACACAACAGGGCCTATGCTCAGCTCTGCAGCTTTCCCCACATCATCTCTGGACATCTTGATGTACTTTTCAAATTAGGCTCCCAGTTCTTTTGGGTCCTGCTTCAGTTTTTCCCCCTCACCGGTAAGTAAGAACACTATAGTTCTGGGCCAAAGGTTTGTACAAGGTGACACTATGTCATTCCATGGGCTTCTCTTCTTCCCCAGGTATCTAGTGTGGACTAGATTTTTTTTTTTTCAGTTTAAGGAAAAAAACATTCTCCTTTGACAAATATCAAGTGAGAAACCTAACAGTACTAACTGAAGTACAGTCCTTTTTCATCAAGAAATCATCTATATTACACCTGGGTTTTGCTTTTCAACAAGCCTGCCATTTGGCCCTTGTTCCTGTCAGCACATCTGCTTGCTAGATGTTCTGCTAACCCGTTGTTTCCCCGGACGAGAAACAGACACGTTTTTCCGCAGCATTTTTGCTGTTTGGGAAGTGGTGACAAGACAGGCTTGCATTCTCTGGCCAGCGTGGTGTGAGAAGACTCAATCCCAGCTCTGCCACCGGAACCCAGCCTCCCCGTCTGTCCCTTTGGTTTCCCTCTAGACCGGAAAGGCATGACGTGGTTTCTTCAATGAGGACAGACCAGTAATGTTTGAAGCTTTCTGGGTCAGTTTTAAGTAAAAGCACCCCTGGGGTTTCAGCTTTCCACAACCACTGTTGTTCAACACCAGGAAAGAAAATAAAACCACCAAGAAGACTGTCACCCAGATACATATTCAGGTTTTGCTACATTAACACTGAAAAGCAGTTACACACCTTGTTCCTTCCCAATGGGTAAGAAGCACTTTCCGACTAATCTGTCTGGTCTCCAAATGGGGGTGTTTAGCAGAATCTTTTGGAGGGTTTTTAAAGAACATGGATTTTAGATCCAGTGAACACAATGTTCTCTTGTCTACTTGACATCTGTTTGCAAAACAGCCGTCCCCTCAACTGCTAGGAACAGGTCACTTCTTTATTTTTCCAGTACTTGGGGAAAACCCAGGACGGCATTCCACAAGGTAGCCAGGTGCTACTACTGAGCTACAATCCCAACTCTCTTTTTAACTTTTTGTGTGTGATGTGCATGTGTGTACATATAAATATGTGTGTGTTCATATGCATGTGTTTCGGTGCATGTGTACATATGTATACACGTATGTGGAGCCAGGGGTTAATGTTGGGTATGTTCCTCAATTGCTCTCCGTCTATTTTTCAAAGCAGGGTATTTAAAGAACCTGGAATTCACAGATTCAGCCAGACTAGCATGTCAGAAGACCCTGGGGATCCTCCTGCCTGCTTCCCCAGCGATGGGATTAGAGGCATGTCTCACCATGACAAGCTTTTACTTGAGTGCTGGGGATCTGAACACATGCTTGAAGGGTGAGCACATTCCTCACTGAGCCATCTCCTCACCCCACCCAACTCCCTTTACTTTCTTATTTTGCAACAAGGTCTCACTAAGTTGCCCAGTCTGGCCTTGAGTTAACCTTTGTAGCCTAGGCTTGCCTTGAATTGCACTCCTCCCGCCTCAGCATCCAAAAGAGTTGGGGTTAAAGGTCTGTGTCATTATTTCCAGATCAGGAAACTTATTTATTTATTCATTTTGAAAAATTCAATATGAGCCAATGATTTGAGTAGAGCTGGTGCTGCTATTTGTGCCTGTCAGTCAGGTCTTTTCTGTTAGGGAACCTCATCCTCTGGCTATTGGTTGGTTCCATGGTAGGCATGTGACCCAACCTCCATCAATAAGATACCTTGCAGACACTCTTGCTCTTAGGAAAGAGAGATGTTCCCATCTTTGAGAATCATTAGCATGGAGACACTGTAAAAATGGAGCAGCTTCTAGGTATCGTTTCATCACATGCACAGCCCATGGATGACACCCACTAGGAGATAAGAGAGCAGGAGATGGAGCCCAGGCTGGCCTGGAGTGCACCATGTAGCCCCAGGCTGGCCTAAATTTATAGGAATCCTTTTCTCAAGTGCTGAACACAGAATCTTAAAGGCAGTAATTGAGTATCTGGGTATAGCCACCTCCAATCTTGTACTTTTTTCGTTTTGAGAAATAATACATCATATATCATTCCACACTTTTCCCTTTAGAATGATGAGTTAGTTTCACTTGTTTCTTTAGAGCAAGGTAGCACTATTAATGCACCCATATTCTATGATCATCCTACTTGGAAACGGGGTGGGGGGAGTGCAGGTGCAGTGATTTTACAGTTTAGAATGTGTTCAATTCAAAGAAAAAATCCAAAGCGAATGCTGATTTCTGGCCTTGCCCACAGATTCTGAAGCAGGAGGATGGAGCCCAGGAATCTGTATTCTGTAAATATACCCTGTGGGTCTGATGACCACACATGGGAAATCACAGAATTAGGAGATCCTTATGGTCCCCAGTTTTTTTTTTACTTTCAAATAATTTTTGTTTATAGAGAATTTCATTATATACAAATACACATACAAATCTTAAAGTTGAAACAAGATAGACATGCTTTTATATATTTGCATAAAAAATTAAATCTTGAAAATTCTTCTTGCTGAATACTTCATACTGTAGGATTTCAACATTTTTCTTTTTTAAAAAGAAGGAAGGTGACTGACTAACACCCATGAGTCACAGCTCTGGGCTGGGCTATGGATTCACCTCCATTAATCCTTCAGAAAGAACTTGTGAGATCCTAGAGAGGATAAGGTATTTCCTTTTAGAAAGGTATGAAAAATGAACTTCAAGTCTGACAAAAACTCCAGTCTTTCAACAAGGACAGATAGATGCAAGAAATAAAAGAAGCTTTCCTAATATTAATTACTCCAAGGATAGATGTAATTAGGAAAATTTAATCCTCTCTCTCTCTTCCTATCTTCTCCTCTCTTCCCAATTCTTTTCTTCTTTCTTTCTTTCTTTTTCTTTTCATCCTTCCTCCCTTCCTTTCATCTTCCCCTCCCTTCCTCTCCTCTTCTTTCTCTTTCTCTTTCTCTTTCCTTTCCTTCCTTCCTTCCTCTTTATTTCTTTTTTCTTTCTTTCCTTCCTTCGTTCCTTTTTTCTTTCTCCCTTTTCCTCTTTTTCTTATTTGCAGTACTGAAATTAAATCATGAGCTTTCTCAATATGATAGTCAAGTACCATTGAACTTGAAAAGGCCCAGCCTTTTTACTTTTTTGGTTTGAAACTGAGTCTCACTAAGTTATCCAGGCTGGTATTGAATTCACTCTGTAGCCTAGGTAGACTTTGAACATGCAGTTTTCCTCTGTCAATCTCTTGCTATTGTTACAGGTCTGCACCATCAGACCTGCCTTTGAATTTCTTTCTTGCTTTCCCTTACTCCCTCCCTCCCTCCATTCCTTCCTTTCTTCTTATTCAATTATTTCTTCATGTTTTAAGATATTTATTATTATTTATTTATTTGCAAGGGAGAGAGAGAGAATGCGCATGCTTAGGCTCTTGTTACTGTAAACAAACTCCAAATACATGTGTTACTTTGTGTCTGGATTTATGAGGGTATTGGGGAATCAAACTCAGACCATCAGGTTTTGCAAGCAAGCACCTTTAACCACTGAGCCATGTCTATAACTCCTATTTCATTTTAATGAAAATTTTCACATATGTGCATAATGTGTTTCACTCAGTCCCATCCCTTTATTTTATTTTGTCCTTTCTCTTCCATACCCCTTTCTCCATCATCCACAATGACCCAATGTTGTGCAGCTAACAACAGTCACCTTGGGGTCATGAATGCCGTGGCCACTTTGTGTCCAGAAGACAAAAGCACTTCTCCCCATTCTCTGGCTGTTACGTTCTCGATGCCACCTCGTTTGTAATATTCCCCGAGTCCTGTTTGTAGAGAGCTGCATGTGGTTAGCCACAGCACAGTCCTGTTCTGGGCTTAGGAAAAGGGTCCTGCACTGGGCAGGGCCACAGTCAATAGGAGCTTTGATGTAGGTCCAGCCACGTCTGTCCTCAGCTGAAGTAGACAAAGTCACCAACCGACCTGCGGCGGGCATGGCTCCTCTTTAATTACTCCTCATGGACTGTGTGAATGGACCTGACCTTGTACAGAAAACAGCTACAGCTGCCTCACTCCTACATCATCCAACCTTGTCCCTGTTCCCATGCTTTTTCTGTATTTGATAAAAGAAGGTTGTTGCGAAGCTTTTCTGCTTGTGGATAAATTAAACCAATGTTGGTTAGGTGGCGCCACAGTGTCTCCATCTGAGCCTGTAGACCACCTGATCCCGTCTTTATTACTTGTGTCTGTCTGTCTTTATAATCCTGGAGTCACTGCAACAGGCCACAGCTTCACTGGCCTCAGCACTTAGGGAGTATGAGAAACACATCTTATTTGGAGCTGAACACTTACCTGCTACTTCTGCTCAGTACTTCCATGAATCTCCCTGGTAGTTACAGCCATCTACAAGAAGAAAGCGACTGAAAGCAAGGGGCAGCACTAAGCTATGGACATAAACCTGGATATTTAGAGGGCAATGTGATGAGCCAAGCAACAGTAGTAGCTTTACCTTAGGGACTATGATTTTCCCAATCATCAGAATTTTGACTAGATTTTCAGTACCAGGCATAATTTCCCTCCTGAAGAGCAAGCCTCAAATCCAATCAGGGAGCAGTTGGTTACCCCATAACAGTAATGCCACTATTGCACTGGTGCATCTTTAAATGGAACCATTATCAGGCTAGAGACTGAGTAGTAAACACTGTCGTTGAAGCTTCAAGAAATTATCATTACCTCAGTCAGGATGTGAAACTTTGAAATTAGGCCATTTGGCAACTGGTTTGGGGTCAATTATACTTTTGCTTTCTGTTGCTGATCAGGAGTTTAAACTTAGGAGAGTGACTGGTGGGGGCAAAGTTCTTCAGAGGCCTTGAGATGGGTTTCATGTACAGTTAATTTACTAAGGAAGCTCTTAGAGGAAAACCTCTAAAGGAAGGACACAAAACACATAAAGGAGGGATGGTTGCTGAAGTCCACATTCCTTGATCTGCAAGGGACTTTGCAGTATATACCACTCATCAGTTTGTCCTTGAGGCAGGGGAGATGGGATTTGATGTTCCCGCACCTGAAATGATAAGATGTCCTCCTATCTACTGGTCTAAAGCTATAACCTCCTACTGAAAGAAAAAATGGTCTACTGGTCTTCTGTGATAGTTTTGAGTAAATGTTCCCCAATAAAATTTATTATAATTGTATTTATTAAATTGTTGTCTCCAGGCTTCTGGCTGGAGGAAGTGTCCCTTTGGCCTAGCCTCCTGGGGACTGGTCCTTTCTAAATTGGATGCAAAATACTAGGGATATGCAAAAGAAAAGCTGGAACCCAGTCTGGCAGTTCTGCATTTTTGTGAATTACAGGGTTACATTGTGCTTGCTTGCTTGCTTAAGGTGCTGGTGGTGGGCTTCTGTTTCTCTTTCTGCTTGCTTCTGTGAAAGGGGGCCAGCCTTTTTTCCTTAACTTTCCCTGGGTCTGTTACTTCAATAAATACCTTCCTCCCCCAAATTGTGGCTGGTTTGGAGATTCATCCCAGCGAAGTGTGACTGACTACGACATCTTCCAAGCAAATTTGGCTCAAGATAGCTCTTTTTCTTCATGATATCTTCTGTATGGTGGATCTGGGTACAGCAGCAACCTTATCTAGACCAGTAACATCAATATTGCTGCAGACTTGACACATCATCAACAATTTTCACGCATTGTATGAATTCATTGATGGACAGCTAGTAGGTGGCAGATATTGGTTTTCATAACATGGTCCTGACCTACTTTCATAATGAAAGATTAGGAAGTATCAGACTTGCCAACTCTGAATTTTTTGTACCCCAAGTGTGTATAAAATAGGCAGATTTAGCGGATGTTCCCCATTATCATTGCTTCATTCCATAAAGTGGATAATTTAAGATGAATATTTTCACATATTGCATATATTTTCCACAAGACTCAATAAAGCCATGTTTGATTAAAGAAAGGTTGTAGATTTATTCACGTGACAAAAGTAAAGCATTCTATAAGGAATTCCATAAGAAATGGAAAATTCTCTCTGGTAGACAGTGCTTCCTAGAAGTTACCACATTCAAGGAATTCATCCTCCTGCTGTTTCTTTTCCAGCCTCCAGTTGAAGTATATTCAGCTCATTTCCAACACTTTATGCTCGCAACATGTTATGGTTTAGTTTGAAGCACACCCCACCCCAAAGGCGTGTGTGTTGAAGGACTGGTCTTCAGCAAGTGGATTTCATATTTTTAAAAAATGAAGTCAAATGCTCACATAACTCCTACCCCATCATGAGTGTATTTCTACCAACAGTGATTAAGGGCCCCATTAACCCTGCTGTTTCTTTGTGTGTGTGTGTGTGTGTGTGTGTGTGTGTGTGTGTGTGTGTGTGTGTGTGTCTGTGTGTGTGTGTCTGTGTGTGGAGGTGTGCAGAACCAAGAGGAAAACCTTGGGTGTCATTCAGGTGTTATTCCTTACATGCTGTCTGCCTTTCTGAGCCAGGGTTTCTTATTGGCCTGGAAATGGCCATGTTGGCTAAATTGGATGTTGGCAAGCCCCAGGGCTCCACTTGTTTCCACCTCCCCAGTGTTAGCATTATACACAAATAACCCCACATCTGGCTTTTTTTACATGAGTTCTAGGGAGCCAACTCATGTCCTTTTACTTGCAAGGTGAACCCTTTGCCATCTGAGCATCTTCCCAGCCCATACCCAAATATTATTATTTTGTTTTTTTCTTTTTGTATTTTCAAGGTAGGGTTTCGCTCTAGCCCAGGCTGACATGAAATTCACCGTGTAGTCTCAGAGTAGTCTCAAACTCATGGCAACCCTCCTAACTCTGCCTCCTGAGTGCTGGGACTAAAGGCATATGCCCCCATACACAGTCCTAGTTATTTTAATCTAAATGGGAGGATCTGTCCACACAGTATATCACCATGTTTGTTGAATTGGCTCTTGGAGATTAGGGCTCTTTTGGATGACATAAATTCAAGCCTGTGAAAATTAGCTTAACTGTAAGTTTTTAAGGGAAATGTAAAAATGCAAAACATACAAACAAAAACCCCTCACAATGCGAAAAACAGGACAGAAAGAAGGCCATTTAGAAATATAGTTCTCTGAAAGGAAAAGTGGTGAGGTGGCATGGAGGTCTCTTTCAGTAGGATATTACTATGTCGAATGATTATGTTTTCAAAGCTAATGTTTATCAAACACTATATTATGGAAAGGTTGTAGGGCACTAGGCATACAGCAGAGAACCAGCCTGCTATGTCTGCCTGCTATCACTTTTATCCGCATCCTAACATTAATGGAGCTTGCCTTTACCTCCACTCCATTCCCACTCTTTCTTTTTTTTTTTTAATATTTATTATCCATAATGAGTTACATTTATTTAGTGGGCAAACCATGCATTGTTATCCCGAATTCCCCACTTCCCCCCCTCCCCATCCCTGATCAGTTGTATATCCTCCTTCGTGGGCTGTCTGTATTAGTCCTTGTGGCAAGGGATCCTGTATATCTTATTAGTACTCATCTCGGTCTTCCTTACCCAAGTGAGTTGTTACTGATGGGTGCTATGCCTCCGGACCGTCTCCCCCACCACGGCTCTCACAATCTTTCCGCCCCCTCTTCCGCTCAGTTCCCTGAGTCGTGGTGGGTATTCCCGCTCTTTCTTACTTGAGTGGAAATCAAATTGGCTCCTGGACAGCAGCATGATTGGTCCTTTCTGGGTCAGGTGTCCATCATCTCTAGGATGGGAGTGGAGGAGAGGAAGGTAGAGACTTCTGTGTTCCTCATTAAACAAACATCTATTCCCCATGATTTGCAGATAAGGAGACTCATTTTATATCTCTTGAAGGAACCAGATTCCAAAGGTGACTCTCATAAAGGAAAAGCCATTTCACATTATGATGGTAACATCATATGAGGCTGTGGAAGCCAGGGCAATTACTGCTGTAATTTGAAATCTCTGCCCAAGACCTTCCCTTTGCCAGGGAATATTTCTGATAACTTTTGTAGTTGGGACATCAGCGAACATCCAGTTCTTCTTACCTATTTTTCAGATGAAAAAAATGAGGCCAGAGAAGGAAAGCACACACATAATAAAAAATGGCTGAGTATATAATAATTCAGTGTCCAGCATTTGAAAACGTTAGGTTCAATTCCAAGTAATGAAAACCTTTTAACAGCAAACACTGGTTGGGTTATATTTCTTCAATGTCTCCTTAATGCCCAAAGGATACATTTGAGCCTTTCTATAAAACTTGCTGGACCTGTACCTTTACTACCTACCCATTAACTTCCACTTGGTCCCCATCTTCCCCTCATAGGTCATTAACTCTGATCCTTATCCTTATCAGCTTAGGCATTATTTTTCTCTTGCTATTGTAATGATTTCTCACATACTTACTCGCGGTTCTGGAGGCTGGAAGGCCAAGTGGACACCAAAGGGCATCAGCTGGTCTGATTCCCTCGGAAGTTCCAGAGGAGCCTCTCTTCCTTGGTTTGTGGTTCCCCACCCTTCCTTCTCAGAGTCTCTGCTATGACATCGTAGCTTGCTTTCCTGCTCTGTAGTGAAGCCTCTCTGTGACTCCCATATAAGAACACTTTTTCTAGGTAGAAGGCTTCAGGTTCCAGGGATAGGACCTAGACATTTGTGGGGAGCATTAATTAGCCAACCACTCTGCATTCCTGCCTTCCAGGTGGTACTAAATGAGTGAGTTCCTCCCTCTTCCAGAAGAACAGCGCACATGAGAGAAAACTTGTGTTGCTTGTCTTTGAAAGTCTGGCTTAGTTTCCTCACATGATGACCTCCAGTTCCAGCCATTTTTCCTGGAAATGACATACTTTCATTCTTCTTTATGGCTGAATAAAATTTTATTGTGGATATGGCATTTCCTTTATCCATTCATCTGCCAATGAGTACCAGGCTGGTTCCATATCTTGGCTATTGTGACTAGCAGTGCAGTGAACATTCAGCTGTTGTTATGAAGCTGGAGATGAGAACACAGCTCTCCAGCTCTGTGTGCTGGTAATTTCTTTGGCTGTAGTGTATCAACTCTGTAGATATCATTGGCCAGGCAGCCTGGGGGCAGGGGAGAGCCAGTCATTCTACTGTAGTGGGTGGAGGTGGGATCTGAGCTGATATCAACAATGGTTAGGGTCAAACATCCCAACATGCACACCTCCTCTGCAGCTCTTCCCAGCATGAGAGCCCCATTTCTCCATCCAGCTTTATGGTTTGCTCTGGAAAATCGAATGGGTCACAAGAGAGGCTGCATCTGGTCTAAGTTTGGATCTCAAGAAGACCTGTGTGCTTTCTCAAAAGCTTTCTAGCCATCATGGGACAAGCCCTCTCTGTATAGGAGACCTCATGGAGCAGGGAAAGGTCACCCCAGGTAGAGCTGATCCCATGCCAAACAGTGCCCACAGACCTGACTGTTGACAACAAATGCACAAGTGACCCCAACCAGGTCCAGAAAGACCACTCGGCTGAGACCATAGAACTGTTCATTCAACAAAAGCAGTTGCTCTCCATGGTGATTTGTTACATGGCAAAAGCAAACTGAAAATTGTGTGTTTATAGGAGAGTGACCAGCGGGTCAGGAGTTTGGGAAACACAGCTATGGGGTTTTCATCTCATTTCCTCTCATTCCTGGGAACACATTGTTATCTTAATGAATGTAGACAGTTGGAAGAATGTGTGACCCCCAAACCTACCTTACTTTCATGGAACCGTTCGAATGGACTTAAACTATTCAGATAATTGCTTCAACTTTCTCCTTGTGGACAAAAGCTGCTGTCAGGCTCTTGAATTGGACCTGGACTCAGATTTCACCTGTAATAAAATGAACAAAATTTGGTTCATTTGATGCCAGTGTAGTAGTGTGAACCTGAAACATCCCCCATGGCCTTGTGTTGTAATGATTAAGCTTCAGACTCGAGCCACAGCTAGCCTAGCCTCTGGGAGGTGGAGAACTGCTGGAGGAGGTGTGTCACTGAGGGAGAACCTTCAGGTTTATTAGCCCAGCTCCAAGCCCAGTACTTAACGTGACTACATGTGAGCCAGCCTCTGCTCTGTCACGCCATCATGAGACTTCCCCTCCAGACTGTAAGTGACATAAGTCCTTTATTCCCATCACCTGCTTTTGGTTGGATGTTTTATCCCAACAGTTTTAGTAATATTTCTTGGGTAAGAATTTTTTAGGGCGTGGTGGCGCACGCCTTTCATCCCAGCACTCGGGAGGCAGAGGTAGGAGGATCAAGGCCACCCCGAGACTACATAGTGCATTCCAGGCCTGGAAAAACAGAACAAAACAAAACAAAAAAAGAAAGGATGTTAATGGCCAAGCCTTTTAGGACTCACTTCCCATGCTCGCCGTGGGGGTCGGGGTCAGGGCGAGCGTCTGGCGGGCCGCAGGAGGAAGATGGCGGTGGAGTCGCGCGTCACCCAGGAGGAGATTAAGAAGGAGCCCGAGAAGCCGATCGACGGGAGAAGACGTGCCCCCTGCTCCTGAGGGTCTTCGCCACCGACAACGGCCGCCACCACTTCATGGACGAGTTTTCCAGCGGAAACGTGCGTCCAGCGAGCTGCAGATCTACACCTGGTGAGCGCTGCCCCAAGATGGCCGCCTGGTCTGAGGAGGAGGGTTCTAGAAAGCGAGGTCTCTCCGGGCCTCAGAGCCGCGCATGCGCGGTGGCCCGGCTCCGTCGTGATTCCCCTCCGCCCTGCAGGGCTGGGAGAGGGCTCCGCGGTCGATTCCCCAGCCCCCGTGGACAGCCCAGTGCGGCCGTCCCCACCCTCTCTCTAAGCCTTTGGGTGAGCCAGACCCCAGGATGACTCGAAGGTGTGTGATTTTAAAATGCTCTTCTGTGTTTTCTAGGTAGGGTCTCACTCTAGCCCAGGCTGGCCTCCTACCTCTGCCTCCCAAGTGCTGGGATCAAAGGACTGCACCACCGCGCTGGGCTTAAGATGTATTTTTCTTTTGTAGAAGTAGTAAAATAGAACACGATATTTGCTGCTTTAACTGTTTTCGAGCATGCAGTTGGTGGCATTTGCAGTCATGGATCTGCTTCTAAAACCTTTTGCTTCCCAGCATTAAGCAGAAACCTGTTACACCCCCCCATCCCTTGGTATCTGCTTATCTACTTTGTATCAGTATGAATTTGGATATTGTAGATGGAAGTTTCATATAAATAGATTATAATGTCATTTTTTGAAACAGGCCCTCTTGCGACGGCAACCAAACTCCGGTTGCGTGAGCCACTTTGTGCATCTGGCTTTACAGGGATACTGGGGAACTGAACCCTGGCTGTTGGGTTTTGCAAGCAGTGGCCATCTCCAGCCCCATAGTTTAACAGGATGGGGATGAGAAGAATTGAACAAGCTCAGGGTGATTGGACAATTAAGTGGGTGGTTGTATTTGATAGAAATATCAGGAAGGGCATGCTTTGAGAAGACTTGTTCTATTATGGGAATGTTGAGAAAAAAAACATTGCACATCCTTTGAAAATGCTTCCCTAGTATGCTGATGCATTCTAGTTTCAGAGACTTTGTAGGAGGTGCCTTAGAAATGATTGTGTATTTGAAAAATTTGGCCTAGTTACCTTTAATTCTTAATTCTTTAACTTAATTCTTAAGTCTTTAATTCATTGAAAATTTGAACATTGAGACTAGCACAGGGAATATTCAAGAGGTAAATGGCATTTTTAGATGTATTGAATTTGTGTTTTTTTCCTCTTTTGTAACATTTTTATTTATAAATAAGCAGAGAGACAGATTGCTGCTCTAGGGCCTCTTGCCACTGTAAATACATGTGCTATTTGGTGTGTCTGGCTTAATGTGGGTACTGGGGAATTGAATCTAAGGTTCTGGGTGTTTCTAACCTAAGTCACAATTCAGGTAAGTGTAACAACTTTTTTTTTAATGTCTTTCTTGTTAATTATCTTTTTAAAACATTCAGGATGGATGCAACCTTGAAAGAGCTGACTAGTTTAGTGAAAGAAGTCTACCCAGAAGCTAGAAAGAAGGGCACACACTTCAATTTTGCAATTGTTTTTATGGATCTTAAGAGACCTGGCTATGGAGTTAAGGAGATTGGCAGCACCATGTCTGGCAGGAAGGGGACTGACAATTCCATGACCATGCAGTCTCAGAAGTTTCAGATTGGCGATTATTTGGACATAGCAATCACCCCTCCAAATCGAGCACCACCTCCTTCAGGGCGTATGAGATCATATTAATTTCTATTTACTTTCTTGAATTTTATTTTTCAGGCAGTTATGTAAAATAAACTTACATATTTTTCCTCAAAAAAAAAGAGTTTTTTTAAAGACCACATGCATCCATTCATACAAACCCTGATAAACACAACACTCATATCTACTAACTTCCACCTTCCCGGAGAAAGTGAGCTGCAACGTGAATACAATGTACAAAAGACCAAAACAGGTGCTTATGTACCATCAGGCTAATTTCTTCTCAATATTTTATGGGCCAATGAAATCTTCAATTCATACTGTTCTGGAGGGTAGCATTTGAGAATTGCTTTTGGAGTGTGTCTACTGAAATTCTTCTTGCTGGGTTGGTTTCCAAAAATGCTGCCTTATACTTAACTGAAGCCCTCCTTTCCTGTCTAAGCAGAGTCAAGTGTCTTTTTCGTTCTTAGATTGTCAATTTTCCTACATTGTTCCTGTCAATCCTTTTCTCTAAATGTCTTTTTCTAAGTTCCCATAAAATTGACCTTTATTTCTGCTTGAGTTAGAAAAAAAGGTCAAGTTTATGGGAACTGTCACCAGTGTACAGGCTCAGCTATATGACTGATAGGACCTACTGCAAAATGAAAGTCCAGGCTCCTTTGTTCAAAACTCACGCTGCAGCCAGGTGTGAACACTTGGAAGGCTGAGGCAGGAGGACCAGCCAGCATGGACTACATAAAGACATTTTGCCTTACCCCACCCCACCCAAATCACTTCGAATTTCAAAAAGGCAACTTCAGAGCCTTCAACTACACTGTGGGGCCTACTGAGCCAAGGACCCACTCTTTCTTACAAGTCTTGCCCTGGGGCTCTGGATTCTGTATCTCTTTGGAGATGTTGTGACCCTGAAGGGCAAAGGTCTTGTCTCGGTTTGTCTTGACTTCAATGTAGCTTTTAGCCCTTCAGAGTTTCTTAATAAGTCACCAAGTCCCACTGAGCTCTGCACTGCACAAAGCATCAAGTGTCTGTGACATTCTTGGGGAGAGATCCTACTCTTTTTTTTTTTTTTTTTTAATATATATTTATTGTCCATAATGTGTTACATTATTTAGTGGGCAAACCATGCGTTGTTATCCCGAATTCCCCAATTCCCCCCCTCCCCATCCCTGATCAGTTGTATATCCTCCTCTGTGGGCTGTCTGTATTAGTCCTTGTGGCAAGGTATCCTGTATATCTTAGTACTCATCCCGGTCT